>PVLC010042756.1:0-12819 GCA_004027655.1 Graphiurus murinus | reverse complement strand
TACTGGGGATTGAACTCAGGGGCATTCTACCTCCGAGCTACACCCCCAGTCCTATTTTTTTTTTATTCTTTATTTTGAAACCGAGTCTTACTAAGTTGCAGAGTGCCTCACTAGGTAGCTGAGGCTGGCCGCGAACCCGGATCCTCCAGTCTCAGCCTCCCGAATGCTGGGATTACAAGCGTGCGCCACCACGCCCGGCTTCCTTTGGGTCTTCTTTGGCTTATGAAGACTCCTGTATCACCAGTACCCCCCTACACACACACACACACACACACACACACACACACACACACACACTTTAGGAGCTGGACCCAGGCTTGGTAGTGCACACTTGTAATCCTAGTTCTTGGGAGGCTGAAACAGGAGGATCACAGGTTCAAGGGCAGCCTCAGCAATATAAGGAGACTCTTGGCAATCATCTAGTGAGACCTTGTTTCCAAACAAAAAATGAAAAGGGCTGGGGGGTGTAGCTCAGAGGTAGAATGCCCCTGGGCTCAATGCTCAGTACCAAAAATGAAAGAAAGAAACAAAAACAGAAATAAATAACTTTAGGAAACGATTAGGGAAATTAGAACATTGCTTGGCTATTTGAAGACATTTAGGAATTATTGTTATTTATCATTAGTCTGACAATGGTAAGTAGTTATGATAAAAGAAAAAGAGCCTCTTTTTAAAATATTTATTCAAATATTTACAGATGAGTTGTTCTGTCTTAGATTTGCTTCAAGATAATCCCATGAATATAAGTGAAACAAGATTGGTCTTGAGTTGACCATTATTAACCTAGATGATGTGTATGAAGATTTATTATATCAGTCTCTTTCCTTTTGGTTATGTTTGAAATTTTCTTTTTTTTTTTTTTTTGCGGTACTAGGGATTGAACTCAGGGGCATTCTACCTCCGAGCTATACCCCCAGCCCTATTTTTTATTCTTTATTTTGAAACCGAGTCTCACTAAGTTGTGGAGTGCCTCACTAGGTAGCTGAGGCTGGCCGCGAACCCGGATCCTCTGGTCTCAGTCTCCCAAATGCTGGGATTACAAGCGTGCGCCACCACGCCCGGCTTATGTTTGAAATTTTCCATAAAAAAAAAAAAAAAAGTATGTGTGTGGTTCAGTGATAAAGCATGTGCTCAACATGTGTGAGGCCCTGGGTTTGATCCCCAGCATCAATAAAAAAAAAAGACAGGAAGGGGGAAAAACAGGTCTTTGAGGCTGAATCAAGGATTCTTTCTGTGGTATCTCTAGCTAGATAAAACATACTGCTTATTATTTTCACTATACTAACCCTGCTCCCTGCTTTGTTTTCTGGTTCACCGCTTTGTACTTTGGTTAAAGTTCCTTCTCTTCGGCTTTCTTCCAGTACTCATTCTAGGTCCTCTTTTTTTTTTTTTTTTGCGGAACTGGGGATTGAACTCAGGGGTGTTCTACCTCCGAGCTACACCCCCAGCTCTATTTTTTAAACAGGGTCTAGGTTGCGGAGTGCCTCACTAGGTAGCTGAGGCTGGCCGCGAACCCGGATCCTCTGGTCTCAGCCTCCCAAATGCTGGGATTAGAAGCGCACGCCACCATGCCCGGCCTAGGTCCTCTTATTACTTCCCTGAGTGTTCTTTACTTTTGTGCTTGTCTAATAAATGCACTCGGGCTGTGAATACTTCAAGAGCCACTTCGGATACAAGCCTGGCTTTCCTATGTCTATGTCATACACTCTGTCGTTCACTCAGTCTGACTCTGCCTATAGCGGTTCTGTTTCAGGGACAGAGAGATAGTGAGGTTACCAAGAGAGTTGGAATAATAAATATTAGAGCAAAGCCGGAGAACTGGGAGCAAGTACATTTACTCTCTCTCTCTGATGGCTGCCTCTGCCAGTTTTGCCTCTGCAGCTGCCAGATCTTCTCAGAGACTCCGTCCAGCATTCTAGTTCCGAGACGGAATTCTCCATTCTCCTTCAGGTTGCCGGAGCCTTTGGCTGAAGCGTACCGAGATGAAGCTGAAAGAAGGGTCATTCCTGTGGTACCTCTATCTGGACAAAATATACTGCTTGCTGTCAGTGAGAAATGTGAAGGCCTTGGTAGAGTACTTCTACATCCTCGACGTGCACCACAGAGACACCTTGAACGGTCAGTACATTTCTGACATCTTTCCCTGGCGTGTTACCCAGCTCATAACTAATGCTCAGGAAAACTTGCAGAACCAGAAACTGCTTGGTTAGCAGATATTTATTATCTTCTAGCGGGAAGCAGTTGCTTGAGTCTGGCGCCTTAGACCACTCGGCCACTCTGACACCTATTTATTATCTTCTAAATAAAACAGAGAGAAATTGCCAATTGAGAGTTGAGACTGGTGGCAGTTTGGTGTGTGGGGGGGGGACAACACTGCAGGCTTTGGGGTGTGGATCCAGCCATTGTTCCTTGATTTGAGGGACATGTCATCAGCCTCGTTAGGTGTCATTCTCCTCATTTAGGAGCCCAGCAGTACAGCACAGGAGGTCCTGGGTTCAATTCCCAGCACAAAACAAAACAAAACAAAACTGCGCACAATGGCATGCTCCTATAATCCCAGTACTTGGGAGGCTGAGATAGGAGGATCACAGACTTGAGAGACCAGCCTCAGCAACTTAGTGAAGCCCTCAGCAATTGAGTGAGCCCGTTTCAAAATAAATAATAAATAAGTTGTGGAGTATAGCTCAAGTGTAAAATGCCCCTGGGTTCAATCCCCAGTATTAAAAATTAAAAAGTAAAGTAAAAGCCAGGCGTGGTGGTGCATGCTTGTAATCCCAGCATTCGGGAGGCGGAGACCAGAGGATCCGGGTTCCCGGCTAGCCTCAGCTACTTAGTGAGGTCCTCCACAACTTAGTGAGACCCTGTTTCAAAATAAAGAATAAAAAATAGGAGCCGGGCGTGGTGGTGCACGCTTGTAATCCCAGCATTCGGGAGGCTGAGACCAGAGGATCCGGGTTCGCGGCCAGCCTCAGCTACCTAGTGAGGCACTCCGCAACTTCGTGAGACCCAGTTTCAAAATAAAGAATAGAAAATAGGGCTGGGGGTGTAGCTCGGAGGTAAAATGCCCCTGAGTTCAATCCCCAGTACCGCAAAAAAAAAAAAAAAAAAAAAAAAATAGGGCTGAGGATGTAGCTTGGAGGTAGAATGCCTCTGGATTCCATCCCTAGTACCACACAAAAAAAAGTAAAGTAAATAAAATAAATGAAATAAATGGAGTTCATCATATAGTTAGGGGAAAAAAGAGATCATTTAATGAGCTAATGTATGGCAAATGCTTAGCACAGTACCAGACTTAATGAAGTGTTTGTTGTTATTATCTCTTCATAGCTGAGTCCCTACAGCAAGTCTGTACTTCTTATCTGTCAGATGGGAAGTTGGATCAGATGATCAGCATGATTCTTTCTTCCTTTCTGTCTTTTTTATTTTGGCGGGGGGGGGGGGGGTCACTGCGGATTGAATCCAGAGGCATTCTACCTTCAAGCTAGCCCCTTAGCCTGATTTTATTTCTTATTTGGTTGATGAGAATCTTACTACTTGGGCAGGTTGTCCACAAATCTGCCATCCTCCTGTCTCAGCCTCCAAGTACTGAGATTACCTGCTTGTACCACTAGCATGATCGCATGGTCTCTCTTTTTTTTTTTGGCGGTACTAAGGATTAAACCAGGGGCATTCTAACTCTGAGCTACACCCTCAGTCCTATTTTTTATTCTTTATTTTGAAACAGGGTCTCACTAAGATGTAGAGGGCTTCACTAAGTAGCCAAGGTTGGCCACGAACCCAGATCCTCCTGTCTCAGCCTCCCAAGTACTGGGAGATAAATGTCATTTGTGAAGAACAGAAATCTGCCCTAAAGATGTTAGTCCATTCACAGTGGTGGAAGCTGAGACTGGGGGATTGCAGGTTCGAGGCCAGCACAGGGTATCTTAGGGAGACCCTGTTTGAAAATAAAAAATAAAACAAGAGGAGCTTGGGGTACAGCTCAGTGGTTTAACACCCTTGGGTTCAATTCCCACTCTCTCTCTCTTTCACACACACACACACACACATACATGCACGCACACACACACACACACATACACACACACACAGAGTCCATTCAGTCACAAGCAGATGATAAAGGGGCTGGGGTAGCTCAGTGGTAGGGCACATGCTTAGCTTGTATGAGGCCCTAGGTTCCATCCACAGCACCAAAAATATAAAAGTAGCAAAAGGATATCTTCTTTTTTGCACAATTTTATGCTCAAAGTTTCTCTTTACATATAGATTTACACACAGCATGTTGCTGAATCTTTCTAATAGCCCTGCCCCAGATAAGGGAGCACAGGACACCTAGCTGCAAATAAGAACGATGAGCTTGAGACCAGGGCTTTCTGACTCCCGTGCCTGCACTCGCAGTCTCACCAGAATGTTTGCTGAGAAGCCTCATCTCCCTAGTAACTAAATCACTCTTGATGATGAAATCCCCGGGGGATAAAGCCGTGATCACGTCATGGGCCACCCAGGGACCTGACTGTGGCCTGCCAGAGTGAAGGTTTAGCTTTAAGGTTCGCCTTGGAAAGAGGGTGGGGGCTCAGGCCTTGGAGACTTGAATGGGCAGGGTCAGCTGGTTTCAGTCAGTATTTATTTAGTAGCTACCAAGTTCCACATGAAAACCTTTCTTTTGGAGAAAATACCCAAATATCACTGTGTGTGTGTATCTGTAAGGTGTGTTGTTCCCTGGTGCTCATGCCTGGTGCGGTGCGGAAAAGGAACATCAAGAGGGCATCAGGAGCCGGGCGTGGTGGCGCACGCTTGTAATCCCAGCATTCGGGAGGCTGAGACCCGAGGATCCGGGTTCGCGGCCAGCCTCAGCTACCTAGTGAGGCACTCCGCAACTTAGTGAGACTCGGTTTCAAAATAAAGAATAAAAAATAGGGCTGGGGGTATAGCTTGGGGGTAGAATGCCCCTGGGTTCCATCCCCAGTACCAAAAAAAAAAAAAAAAGAAAAAAAAAAAAAGAGGGCATCAGGGTGTGTGGCTCAGTGGTAGAGTACTTGCCTAGCATCCACAAGGCCCTGGGTTCATCCCCAGCGCCCCCGCCCCCACAGGAATGCATGCATGCACACAAAGTCCATCAGAAACCCCTAGATCCTGACATTGTGACCACAGATGGGTTCACTGTGCCCTTAGCAAACTTTAGCTGAGACTCCAAATTACATAGACATGTTGGAGATCGTGTCTGTAATCACTGGGCAAGGGGAAATCTCACGTGGACAAAGGCACACTTGGAAATCCCTCGTTGTCACCGTGAACGGGCACAACTGCTGCATAAACATGTCACCACGCTTGTTTCTTCCAGCCCGTACTCACCAAGATCATGATCAAAGAGCAGAGTGTCAAGTAAAATCCTCCCCTAGTTTTTAATTACTTTGTGCAGTACTGGGGATTGAACTCAGGGGCACTCTACCTCTGAGCCACACCCCCAGCCTTATTTTAGTTTTTAAATTTTGGTACTGGGGGATTGAACCCAGTGGTGTTCTACCTCTGACCTACGCTCCAGTCCTTTTTTTTTTCTTTGCGGTTCTGGGGATTGAACTCAGGGGCATTCTACCTCTGAGCTATACCCCCAGCCCTATTTTTTATTCTTTATTTTGAAACAGTCTCACTAAATTGCTGAGACTTTCCTCAAACCTGCAACCCTCCTATCTCAGCCTCCCCAGTACTGAAATTATAGGCATATTACCACACTGACTGGCTAGATGTGACTTTATTTATTTATTTATTTATTTATTTATTTATTTATTTATTTATTTTGTAGTACTGGGGATGGAACCTAGGGACATTCTACCTCTGAGTTACACCACCAGCCCTATTTTATATATTTTTAGACAGGGTCTTGCTAGGTTTTTTTGCTATGTTAGTGAGACTGTCCTGCAATCTTCCTGTCTCAGCCTTCCAAGTACTGGGATTACAGGCATGTGCCACCACACCTGGCTATGTGTGACATTTAAAGTGCCCAACACATTGGATGACCAATAAGGTTTGTTCCTTTCTCTGTATAGCCAAACACATTCGTTTTATATAAACACAAGGAATATCAATGTTTTTATAGAAGAATGATTTTGGGGATGTATGGTGATTGAACCCAAGGACATTCTACCCTAGAAGAGGAATTTTTTTTTTTGGCACTACTGGGGATTGAACCCAGGGGCATTCTACCTCCAAACTACACTCCCAGTCCTATTTTTTATTCTTTATTTTGAAACAGGGTCTCACTAAGTTGCAGAGGGCCTCACTGAATAGCTGAGGCTGGCAGCAAACCCAGATCCTCTGGTCTCAGCCTCCTAAGTACTGGGATTACAAGCCTGTGCCACCACGCCTGGATTGAGGAATGATTTTTAAGTTCCTCTGGTTTTAATTATCTCAAGGTAAAATGTTAGCATCTCCAAGAAAATGTCCCAGGTGCCCAGAGAGAACTGAGGTCTGTCCTACACGGGAGGTGCACAGTGCCGCTGCCTGCCTGGGCACCTTGCCCCGGGTCTGTGCCCTGTGCACGCCCGGCTGCCCCATGGAGCATGTGGCTGGGGTGGGGGCCCAGGCCCTGGACCTGTGTCTCAATTTCTACAACTCGAGGCACAGTGCCTTCCACCCAGCTCCAGGACAGCTAAAGAAAGGCTTGAGAAACTGTGGAAGGTACAGCGGTGAAACCAGAGACAAAACAGCAGCATTCTCACCAGGCACCGAGCGTCTTCGATCACTGCTATCCCTGAGGCTCCCAGTTATTTAGCATTTCAGAACTGCTCAGGAGTAATCCATCTCACCTTCCCCTTCACAGATGTGCTGTTCTATCACTTCCTCCAACACATAACCAACTTGAAACCCAGGCAGATCAGGATTGTGTTTGACATGTTGGACTGGAACGCCGTGGGTGAGATTGGTTTTGACCAGTTCTACGTGTTGGTTTGCATCCTGCTCTCACACCAGGCAAGTAAGAAGTTGGGACCTGGGCGAGTGGAGGCACAGGCTGGCTGCTGCCACCAGCTTGGGAAAGCCAGCTGGGAACTAGGAATGCAATAGAGTTTGTCTTCCTTTTACTACAAACAAGAAGCAGGAAAAAAAAGGAGGTGGGTGGTTCATAACCTGCAGGTTCTCAGCATCTCTCGGCCTTGTCCACCTGCAGCCCCTGCCTAGCTTTCTCCCTCCTTGCCTCTGCTTGTAGAGTTCTCCCCAACCTTCCTCCCCTGCTCTAGCTGATCTTCAAAGAATCTCTAGTAGCCGCAAGCACCTTCCCCCCATGATCCATTTGCTCAGAGAATGTTCTGCAGGGCATGAATGGAGACACTTTCCTTCGAGTTCCCTCCTTACCACATACATACTTCTGGTGTATACCTGCCGGTTTCCATTTCTTGAAGAAAGGGACCTTGTGTGGTCACCGTTTCATCCCCAGTCATGATGACCTGCATCATAGTGACTATAGTCCTGACCAGCAGATCCCCAGCTCCAGCTGCTATGATTTTTGCCTTTTGCTTCAAGATCTCTAGGAAATGGGCTGGTGTCTCTTTGTAGCAAGTTTTGAAAGCAGCACCAACACTGTTCCCTGTCTTACATATTTCTCTCAAAATAGAACCATTTGGAAGAACAATTTATATATCGCCATTCCCGGCCTGTTTTTGACCTGCTCGACCTGGAAGGGGAGCTGAAGATTGATGCGGCCCACTTCAAAATGTACAGTTTTCTCTTCAATATTAAAAAACAGGAACTCAAAGAGCTCTTCCATGACTTTGACATCACAGGCGACCGTGTAAGTAGAGCCCCCTTGAATGGAGCATGTGGCCCCTTTCTAAAAGCAGAGGGTGATATTCTATTTTCTATGGTGTACATGGGTGGGTGGGTGGCAGGAGGAACTCAAATAAGCATATTGCCTGGAACTAGGGTCACGGGCTTTTGAAGAGGAAAGATTGGCTAAATGCTACATCATGTAATGTGGATGCCCAATTATACAAGTTTAAAGAAAGGAATATAGTGATATGGCAGTGACCAGTGTTGGGGGAGGGTTTGAGTAAGTAAAAAGGAAGGAATTCTATGCTGGGACCACGTGAACAAGGTGTGACCTCTTTTACCAGGAAGTGGGGGTAATGGGCAAGTAAGTGGGAACCAAAGCTGGAAATGATAGGTCCTGAGGAGAAGCATCTCGGATGGCAGCCTGAAGTGTCTGGACTTGACACACAAGTGAATGGCCCCTGTTCCCTTAGTGTCCACAATAGGTTCTCTATTCCTGGGCTCTAGACTATAATTATGATAATCATATCCTAATTACTGAGCCTCTTTAAGTTGCAATATTTCTAAATAGGAAATGATAACACTCCTATTGTTGGGTAACAAAGTATCAAATTCTTCCTGAAAATAATTTTTCTCCCTCCTCCCCAAAGTGTCTTAATTACAAGGAGTTCAAGCTGTATACTATCTTCTGCGCTGACAAATCTGAGAGAGCAAAATCAAAAGAGAAACTGAGATCAAAATCTCCACTCGTAAAGACACGGCAGGTTAGTGTGGGCCAAAGGAATCTCTTGGATAAAAGATCTAGAAGCAGGGAATAATATTAATTAAAATTAAAATGTCTAAAAATAAACTCAGAGCATCAAAGTGGATATATTTGCATTGACTTTTATATATGACGAGTTCAAATGAATTCTCAATATGCAGAGGTTTTTTTTTTTTCTTTTGTAGTACTGGAGATTGAACCCAGGGGTTCTCTACTACTGAGTTACACCCCTAGCCCTTTTTTTAATTTTGCTAACTTGCCCAGGCTGGCTTGCACCTGTGATCCTCCTGCCTCAGTCTCCCAAGCTGTTGGGATTATCGGACTGTGCCACTGTGCATGGCTTTATTCTTCTAACCCTGTCAATTACATGTTGTTATCCTCAATTTACAAAGGAAGAAACAGAGGCCTAGAGAGATTAAGAACCTTACAAGAACATATGGTTTTTTATTGTTTTGAAACAGGATCTTGCTAGGTTGCTGAGTCTCACTACTTTCTGAGGCTGTCCTCAAACCTGCAATCCTCCTGTCTCAGCCTCCCAAGTACTGGAATTACAGGAGTACACCACCATTCCAGGCTCCAGTACTTAAATTCAAAGTCAATTAAGTATGCTTGTGCTTACAGCCAGGGATCTGAGTAACTCAAGTCAGTTTTAACTAATTCTATTTTCTACTTAATACTAATTACCTCTGCCACAAGTTTTTTTGTTTGTTTTGTAGTACTGGGGATTGAACCCAGGGGTATTCTACCTCTGAGCTACACCCCCAGCCATATATTTTTATTCTTGATTTTGAAACAGGGTATCACTAAGTGTGGAGGGCCTCACTAAGTGGCTGAGGCTGGCTGGGAACCTGCAATTCTCCTATCTCAGCCTCCCAAGTACTGGGATTATAAGTGTGCACCACCATGCCTGGCTACTACAAGTTTCTGAGCAAGTTTGGGATTTTTTTTTGTGTGTGTGTGGTACTGGGGATTGAACTCAGGGGCATTCTACCTCCGAGCTATACCCCCAGCCCTGTTTTTTATTCTTTTATTTTGAAACAGGGTCTCACTAAGTTGCGGAGGGCCTCACTAGGTAGCTGAGGCTGGCTGCGACCCTGGAGTCTCTGGTCTCAGCCTCCCAAATGCTGGGATTACAAGCATGTGCCACCATGCCCGGCTCCTATTTTTTATTATTTATTTTGAAACCAGGTCTCACTAAGTTGTGGAGGGCCTCACTAGGTAGCTGAGGCTGGCCGCGAACCCGGATCCTCCGGTCTCAGCCTCCCAAATGCTGGGATTACAAGCGGCGCCACCACGCCCGGCTCTAAGTTTGGGGATTGAAGATTGAAGAAATACAGGTAATTTACTATAAACCAAGATTTTTTAAGGATACATTGTATAACATAACAGACCAGAAGGCCAGTCAGTTCAGTGAGTTCCTCCAGAGTACCTAATATCATAAATCAAATTTGATTATACTGTGTCAATGTGCAATAGGCAAGAATACTTCTTATTTAAGATTGACATTCATAAGCGAAACTTGTAATAATAGAAATCTTTAACTTCTATGAATCCTATTACTCTATTAGACTGGGATTTTGGTAACAGACTCATGAGCGGGATTATGGTGAGTGGCAGCCCAAATTTCTCTCTACCCCACAATGGTACAGAAAAAAATGAGTGGAACTAGCAAAAAAAAAAACAAAACAGCAGCAAGTCATTTGGTCCCAGATCTGTCTTCCACTTAGGGTTAAGAGCATCTCTCTCATGGAACTGTACAAAGATCCAAAGGTGCGCTGCACCTCACAAGTGTCTTCCCTTTCCCCAACTTGGTGAACAGTTTACAGTTATCCTCTGGCCAGCAAACTTGAGACACTACCCTCACAGTATTGACACCCACACTATCCAGTCAGAAAACAGCCGCTGAAGATAAGCCCTGGTTCCCAAGTGCCTCGAAGCAGCTCTTCATCTTCTGGGGCTCTGCCTCTTTCGTGGCAGCCTAGACAGCTTTTGCCACTAGGCAGCTTTAGGACTGAGGTGTGGCTCTGGAGAAGAAACTCACTGAGGTCTTAGGAAAGCTCTTTTTCGTCCTCCAGGGATGGTCCCAAAATGTGAAAAGGGTAACCATGGAGTCTATTTTTTTTCAGATAAGACCATTTAACCATGATTATACTGTGTCTTTCACTGTTTCAGAAGGAGGCAGGGAGCTGGGCGTGGTGGTGCGCACTTGTAATCCCAGTACTTGGGAGGCTGAGACTGGAGGATCCAGGTTCGTGGCCAGCCTCAGCTACTTAGTCAGGCCCTCTGCAACTTAGTAAAAAGAATAAGCCAGGCGTGGTGGCACATGCTTATAGTCCCATTACTTGGGATGCTGAGACAGGAGGATCGAAGGGTCGAGGACAACCTCAGCAAGTAGTGAGACTCTTGTCAACCTAGTGAGACCCTGTTTCCAAATAAAAAATAAAAATTGGGCTGGGGTATAGCTCAAAGGTAGAAACGACTCTGGATTCAATCCCCAGTAACACACACACACACAAAGAAAGAAAGAATAAAAAATAGGACTAGGGGTATATTTTGGAGGTAGAAAGCCCCCTGGGGCCAGGTGGGGTGTCGCAGGCTTGTAATCCGAGTACTTGGGAGGCTGAGACCGGAGGATCTGGGTTCTCGGCCAGCCTTAGCTACTTAATGAGGCCCTCCGCAACTTAGTGAGACCCTGTTTCAAAATAAAGAATAAAAAATAGGACTGGGGGCATAGAATGCCCCTGGGTTCAATCCCTAGTACCACAAAATAAAAAAAAATAAAAAAAATAAAGGAGCAGGGAGGGAGAATGAGAGCCAAAAGTAGTAGTATAGATATTGTTTTTGTTTTTTGTGGTACTGAGGATTGAACCCAGGGGCATTCTACCTCTGAGCTATACCCCCAGCCCTATTTTTTATTCTTTATTTTGAAACAGGGTCTCACTAATTGCAGAGTACCTCGCTAGGTAGCTGAGGCTGGCCTGGAACCCGGATCCTCCAGTCTCAGCCTCCCAAATGCTGGGATTACAAGCGTGCGCCACCACGCCCGGCTAGTAGTATAGATATTGTAAGCTTTCCTCTCTTCTCTGACAATCAGGGTGACTATAAATCGCATCATGGACTGGCTATCAGATTATTATTTTCTTTTGTGGTACTGGGGATGGAACCCAGGGACATTCTACTTCTTTATTTTTTATTTTGAAACAGGGTCTAAGTTGCAGAGTGTCTCACCAAGTTGCTGAGGCTGGCTATGAACTTGCGATTCTCCTGTACTGGGATTACAAGCATGTGCTACCATACCCAGTCTGGCTATCAGATTTTTTTTTTTCTTTTTGGTACTGGGGATTGAACCCAGGGGCATTCTACCTCCGAACTACACCTCCAGCCCTGCTTTATTTTATTTTGAAACAGGGTCTCACTAGGTTTAAGAGAGTCTCACTACTTCTTGAGGCTGTCCTCAAACCTGTGATCCCCGTCCCAGCTTCCCAAGTACTAGGATTACAAGTGTGTACCACTATGCCTGGCTGGCTATCAGATTTTTGTGTGTGTGTGGTACTGGGGATGGAACCCAGAGGCATTCTAACTCTGGCTACCCCCAGCCCGTTTTTTTTTTCTTTTTCTTTTTTTTTTTTTTGCAGTACTAGGGATTGAATTCAGGGGCATTCTACCTCCGAGCTATACCCCCAGCCCTATTTTTTATTCTTTATTTTGAAACCGGGTCCACTAAGTTGCGGAGGGCCTCACTAGGTAGCTGAGCCTGGCCACGAACCCGGATCCTCCGGTCTCAGTCTCCCGAATGCTGGGATTACAAGCGTGCGCCACCACGCCCGGCTCCAGTTTTTTTTTCTTTATTTTGAAACAGGGTCTCACTAAGTTGTGGAGGCCCCCACTAAGTAGCTGAGGCCGGCCTCGAACCTGTGATCCTTCAGTCTCAGTCTTCTAAGTACTGGGATTACGAGTGTGCACCACCATGCTCAGATAGCTATCAGATTTTTAAAAAATTCCTTTCAAAAGCATTTTCATAAACTGGATGGTTCTAAAATGGTATCAGAAAAGTACGCATTTATCTTTAGAGGATCCAAACTGAAACTCAGTATAAAAATAAAAATTCAAATGAACTAGTAAGGCCGGGCATGGTGGCGCACGCTTGTAATCCCAGCATTCGGGAGGCTGAGACCGGAGAATCCGGGTTCGAGGCCAGCCTCAGCTACCTAGTGAGGCACTCCGCAACTTAGTGAGACTCGGTTTCAAAATAAAGAATAAAAAATAGGGCTGGGGGTGTAGCTCGGAGGTAGAATGCC
>PVLC010042755.1:0-12842 GCA_004027655.1 Graphiurus murinus | reverse complement strand
TTTCTACCCCCTCCTTTCTTTTTCTTGCTACTGGGGATTTCAGTGGCATTCTACTTCCAAGCTACACTCCAAGCCCTTTTTTTTATTTTGAAACAGGATCTCGCTAAGTTTCTGAGGCTGGCCTCAAACCTGCAACTTTCCTCCCAAGTACTGGGATTAGAGGCATGCACCACCATGCTCAGCTTCCCCTTCTTATCTCAGAGAATATATGTTTTGGCCACCTTCAAAGTTACTTTGGTGCAAAAACACAGAGGAGAAACCTACATGTAAGAAGCTGGGACAGCTCTTCACCAAATGGTGCCTGGCAACTGACTGTCCCCACGTGGCAGAATGAAGCCCTATCTCTCACCCTGCATGAAGGCAACTCAAAATGGATCAGAGACCTAGAAATTAGCCCTGAAACTTTGCAGTTACTGGAAGAAAACATACTGCCAGCTCAGCAATACATAGCCCAGACAGAGACTTCCTCCATGGGCCTCCTAAAGCCTGGGAAATAAAGCTGCAAATTAATGAACAGGATAGCATCAAATTAAAAAGCTTCTGCACAGCAGCGATCAAGAGTGTGAAGAGAGAGCCTACAGAATGGGAGAAAGTCTGTGTCAGCTACTCTTCTGACAGAAGACTAATACCTAGAATATATAAAGAGCACAAAAAATCTAACACCACAGAAACAAGTAACACAATAAATGGGCAAAATTGAACTGAGTAGACATTTCTCAAAAGACAAAAGACAAATGGCCAACAAATATATGAAAAAAATGTTCAACAAGCTTAGCAAGCAGGGAAATGCAGATCTAAACTAGGCTGAGTTTCCATCTCACTCCAGTGAGAATGGCAATCATCAGGGATCCAAACAGTAATAAATATTGGTGGGAAAATGCCATGTTGACCGAGCATTGCCAACTCTGCGAGGGGCGGAGCCTTCGTAGCCCTCTAGTCTTGGTGGCCGCAGCCTTTGCCTTCCTGCAGAGCGATGGGGAGCAGGGCCCCTCATTTCTCTTGATGATGACCAACTTCTGCTCTTAGAACATCTGAGGAGCTTTTTGAGGAGTTTGGAGACGAAGTTCCAAAAATAGAAAGGAGCTGGCACAGGTTGTATTTTACTTCCAACGGATACCACATAATTGTTCCAAGCACAGTAGCTTCAGAAAGCAGGATATCCTTGAACCAAGCAGTTAATTTAATACACGTGGTGTTCAGAATGCTAAGAAATGAGTCCCAAGGCAGCTTTACCACCAATGTCTTCCCTTCCCTTCTCTTTCTCTCTCTTGTTCTCCCAGATATTCTGATGTGCTATACTGTGTAATATATTTATCCTTTGGTCTTCAGTGTTGACATCTTTCCAGATACTTTTCCTTCTAATTGTGCCAACAAGCTGACTATATGCCCGGAGCTTGAAATTTCACTTGAAAATCTCCATATACTAAACCAGTTTCAAAATCCCTTGTTTGGGAAAGAAGAGCTAGGAAACTGTTTTCTGCTGGGTGGTGTATTTTCTTTTCTAAGAAAGTAGATTTATTTTGAACACATGTATTGTTTCCATTTTTAAAGCTTTACTTGGCCTTTTTCCCATATGAAGGTGGGAGGGGGGATGAGATTGGAGAGTGTCACTTGTAAAGGCCCAGAGAAACCCTTATTGGAGGAAAAAGGGAGATGACTCATAATGCTTCAAGTTCAAATCCAGCAGCCTCTATTTGTTGTATTAAAACAGCTCCTGTGTAGCCGGGCGTGGTGGCGCACGCTTGTAATCCCAGCATTTGGGAGGCTGAGACCGGAGGATCCAGGTTCGCGGCCAGCCTCAGCTACCTAGTGAGGCACTCCGCAACTTAGTGAGACTCAGTTTCAAAATAAAGAATAAAAAATAGGGCTGGGGGTGTAGCTCGGAGGTAGAATGCCGCTGAGTTCAACTCCCAGTACTGCAAAAAAAAAAAAAAAAAAAAAAAAAAAAAAAAAAAAAAAAAAAAAAAAAAAAAAAAAAAAAAAAAAAAAAAAAACCAGCTCCTGTGGCCAGGCATGGTAGCACATGCCTGTAATCCCAGTACTTGGGAGGCCAAGACAGGAGGATCGCAGGTTTGAGGCCAACTCAGCAACTAAGCAAGGCCTTCAGCAATTTAGTGAGACCCTGCTTCAAAATTAAAAAATAATACAGCACTTTGGGGTATAGCTCAGAGGCAGAATGCCTCTTGGTTCAATCCCCAGTAACACTAACACACACACACACACACACACACACATACACACACACACGCCTCCGGCACTCTCCTAATTACATTTTGGCCAAGTATATAAGTATTATACTGTGTCAAGTATTTCTGACACAGATTTCCCTTCAAATAAAAGCCAGCTGGGCGTGGTGGTGCACACTTGTAATCCCAGTACTTAGGAGGCTGAGACAAGAGGATCGCAGGTTCGCAGCCAGCCTCAGCTACGTAGTGAGGCCCTCCACAACTTAGTGAGACCCTGTTTCAAAATAAAGAATAAAATATAGGGATGGAGGTGTAGCTCGGAGGTAGAATGCCCCTGGGCTCAATTCCAATTCCTAGTACTGCCAAAAAAAAAAAAAAAGTGTCATTGACTATAAAATAAACGCCATGTTGATTTCATAGACTGAAGGCTGAAGGGCCCTTTGCCTATTGATTCAGTCGTTCACTCAGTGGACGTCTGTTCTGTACCTGTCGCATGCCCTGCTGGAAGGAGCATCTACTCGTCCTCTGCCTGCTAAGCCAGAGACTCACACCAGGCAGTGATGGCTGCCGTTCATCATTCATTTGAGTGCATCTCACGAGCTGGGCTCTTTGCTAAGGAGTTGACACACATCATTTTGTTTAATCTTCTGAGCAGTGTGTCCAGGTATGGGTTAATGGTCCAGGTACCAGTTTACATGTCTCCCCCAAACGGGTAACAGTGGATCCTAGCCTGGCCCCATTGGCCTAGCTCCAAGTTTTGGCCTGGAATTACTTTAGGTCCCTGATGGTTTCTCCTTTGAAATAATACTACGAAGCTGGGCGTGGTGCTGCATACCGGTAATCCTAGTACTTACCTGGGAGGTTGAGACAGAGATACTGAAGGTTCAAGGCCAGACTCAACAACTTAGCAAGACCCTGTTTTAAAATAAAAATAATAAAATAGGGCCTGGGATGTAGCTCAGAGGTAGAACACCCTGGGTTCAATTCCTAGCATATAAAAAAATAATCCTAAAAATGGAATAAAGATAAGAGGGTTGAATCTGGTGGAAGCCATTAAAGCTGTGAACAAAAATTACTCTGTGGTATTTATTATCAGTTTGGTGTGGCCACTGATTTATTGTGTAGGTTTTGTTACTGGTACCTTGTTCTCACCTATTGATTTATAAAACCCTCATTCCTTAATTTAAAATTGTAGTCAATGTATGGTTCTAGGTCCCTAATCACTACTCCTTACTGGTCTGTGCCACCCTGCCACCGCCCAGGGCCCGGGTACACGTGGCCCCTTCCCCGCCAGGCTCCCTGGTCACTCAGGCCAACTGTCCCCTCCCTCCGTGGGTTTCTCAGCATGGCCGCCGTCCACTTTTACCGTACGCTGCTCCTCTCTCTCTCTCTCTCTCTCTCTCTCTCTCTCTCTCTCTCTCTCTCTCTGTCGGAGAAGAAGACAAGTCTTCTCTGGGACATTTCTTTTGTATCCTCTCTGGTGCCTTTCACTTGTTATGTTTCTAACAAATATTTGCTAACTGCAGGAACAATAGTTATTGCCTTTGAGCAACTCCAGAGGCAAAAAGAGCCCAGTAGCTTCAGGATGTAAGTTCTCTTCAGATTGGAAGAACATGACAGGTGGAAAGGCTCTCTTGAAATCACTGTTGGCTTACTAATCCCCCCAAAAGGCCAGCCTGAACGAAATGAGGTCCACAGTTCATAAACAGCAGATAAATGTTTTATATGGAAAATAAACGAGCAAATTCACTGTCAAGTTCCAAATGCCAAGGAAGCATGGAAAGTCAGTTTAACTTCCTAACAAATCTGTTGCTAACAGCCAGATGACAGAGGCTGTCAGAGAAATCATGAGTCACTCTGGAAACAGATGGCTCCCTGACATCCAGAATTCAGACCTGGGCCTGAAGACTGGAAGAGGGGGCATGGTGAAGTCTTAAAAACACGCGTGCCATTTGACGGCATCAAAGTTTCCCTTCAACTTCTAGGGCGTCCTGAGGTTGTGTGGATTCCCACCTCTGAAAAGGCGTGCTTGTCATGGGATTCTTCCATGACATCTGAAAGCTGACTCCAGTGACATCATTTCATGTAATGCTCAGTTTTGCTCATAGCAGACACATGAGTCAGCTATGGCAGACCCAACTTCTTTCTTAGTTGATCATAGACTTCCTAAATCCCGCCCCGACTACTAAATATACTGCTGTTTGATCAATGCAGTGGGGAAGTAAGAATCACCTTCCTAAAGATATGCTTAAATATTCCCAGGGGCTGGGGCACAATGAGGAGATAAGGGAAACATTACGCTTGTTGGAAGAAACACTGGATGGAATAAACAAACCCATTTGCCACTTGTCCACCCAACATCAGGCATTAATTGGGCACCTACTATTTGCCAGGTACTGTGTTGGGTACTGCAGAAGGAAGCAGCAAGTAGACCTGGCTCCTGGCTGTGCTGTGACTGGGAGCTCACCAAGTCCCCTTTCTCGTCAGCCTTCCTCATCCTTTGTTCATCTCATCTCACACTTAAAGTTCACATGCCAAGACAATATTAGTCCTTTTGTTGACACAAAATGACACCTGGTATCCCTAAGCAGCCCGATGTACTAAACATAGCCCTACATTCTGTTTTCTTCCTTAAAAGAAACACTGGGTTACCATAGCTCAGGGGTGAAACTGAAGTGGGACAAAAGTCCAGCTTAAAAATAAAATACTATATATAAAATAAAACACACCAAGCTGGGTCTGGTGGCCTGCAATCCCAGCAAATCCAGAGGCTGAGGCAGGAGGATCGCAAGTTTGAGACCAGCCTGGGAAACTTTGTGAAACCTTGTCTGTAAATAAAAAGTAAAAGGGTTAGGGATATAGCTTGGCGGTAGAGCACTTGCCTAGCATGCACTAGGCCCTGGGTTCAATCCTCTGTACTGCAAAATAAGTAAACAAATAAATAAAAAATAAAAATAAAACACAGTAAATACAAAAGGAGCCTGGCAATAAAAAGAGTATAGGCCTTACAGGCTCAGAGCCTTGCCCCTGCTGTGTCTCAGGTAGGTTCCTCAGCCTGTCTGAGCTTCAGGTTTCCCCTTATTCTGGGTTTATAATCTGCACCTTCAGGAATGAGGTTCCAAGGTAGTGTATAAATTCCAACCTGATTCAAGTTGCATAAAGACAGGAACTTGTCTTGTTCTTATCTGCTACACTTGGTATAGTCCCCATGATGTGGTAGGTGCTCATTAAATATTATTGGAGTGAATGAATATACCTAAATGATCAGCTGGATGTCAGAATCTGCCTCCATGCCAGGTTGCTACACAATAGCAAATATCTCATCTCCTCCCCAAAAGCGGGAAGAACATGAACATTTTCATGTATTGGATTTGCTCAAATTCAGGTCTTTGGTATCTGGGGTTTCCCATTGCCCTGGCTACTAACCTGGCTTTGATTCTCAGTCCTGTCATAACCCTTGGGTTCTCTGTGCATAGGTAAGGATAGCTGTCCAGCATCTACTTAACCCTGTGTGTCCCCAAACCCACCGGTCTCTTCAATTTGCCCTGATAGTTTGCAGAGATTTGGCTTTTGGTTCTTAGATCTTCACTCTGTCTCTCTGATCTCATGCCCAAGACCTCAATGACCCCAGTCATCAAACCTCTGACATAAAGGGGGCAGCACGCCAGCAGGGGCCAGCAGACAGAAGCTAACATACAGGCCACAAGGAAGCCAGCAGAGTCACAGGCGCGGAGATCACATCCATGGTGCACGTCCTAGGAGAGAGCTTCCAGACCTAAGCTGTCCAGCTGCAGTGTGGCAGCGCTAGTCCTCGCTCTTAAATTTCTTTTGTAAATAGATGCTAGTTTTATTTCTTGGTAATTATTTTGCTTAGAAAACAAAGATATGTTTTCTCTTACTGTAAAAGTAAAACATGTTCATTACAGATCACTTGAAAAGCGTAAGTTACTACAAGGAAGGCCTGTGATTCAGGACTTACTATCCACCGACAGTTAACACTCAACTCTGCTAACACTTAGACCCTGTGTACTGCCTGAGGTGAGGTTGGAGCCATATCTTACGTAAGTGGTAGGGACTACCTCCTTCCTATTTAAGGGGACTTCCCTGGTAGGAGAGGGGATGGGTACGCGGCTCGATCTGGGGCAGGGGGCTGTGTGCAAACTCTCCGTCTGTCCATGCCCAGAGGTGAGGCAGCCCCCAGACAGCACGGGGCAGCTATGGAAGGTGTTCCCAGCGCAGCCCTCCCCACGCCGCCCGCTGCTGCTGCATGGCCATCTTTCTAAGCTCAAGTCTCATCTGGCCGCGCCCCGCCACCTTACTGTCCTCTGTTCCCTGCCTCCGGGATAAAGTGCAGCCCCTTCACAGACACAAATCTTTCTTTTCTAATGAGCTCACTGAAGCATAATTTACATGGAAAAACACTCTGACGCTCCATGTGTAGTTCAACGGGTTTTGATCAGCGCGTTCCTCCAGGTCACCTCCATCCCCATCATCTGGCAGTCCGGGACAATTTGATCACGTCCCTTCGGTGTCTATCCCCTCCCTTTATTTCCAGCCCCTGGAACTACTGATCTCCTTTGTGTCGTGTCAAAAGAGATCAGTATGGAAGTTTTTCAAAAGACTAGGAATGAAACCACCACATAACCCAGCTATACCATGCCTCGGTATCTTTCCAAAAGAATTAAAATCAGAATACTATAGTGATACATATCCATGTTTAGAGCAGCACGATTCACAATAGTCAAATTATGGAGCAAAACTAGGTGTCTGTCAACAGATGAGTGAATAAAGAAAGTGTGGTATATCCACACAATGGAATTTTACTCAGCCATAAAGAAGAACAAAATTACGTCATTTGCAGGAAAATGAATTCAGCTAGAGAGGATTGTGATAAAATGAGACCAGCTGGTCTCAGAAAGTAAGGGCCGACTATTTTCTCTCATATGTGGAAGCTAGTGAAGAAATAGGAAACAAAAAGGGCTTTTTAGATAATTGAGGAGAGAGACCAGTGTAGACCAGTAGAATAGAGGAAGGGGGCGGGGAGGGAGGCGGTGGGGGGAGGGGAAGCGCTGATGAAGAAGCAGCTCCGATAGTGCCGGGCCCACAGAGATCACTGCCGGTGTCACCCACATGCACGACGGCGAGGGGAGCGGCCGGGACCAGGACCAGGACCAGGACCAGGACCGTGTGCATGTGTGTGTCACTGTGAACCTCACAGAGATGTAGAATTACAATGCACTAACATAATTAAAAAGAATTTCATGGGATTCTTTTGATAAAAATATATGTCAATGGAATCTTAGAGCATGTGGAGCCATTTGTGTCTTGCTCCTTCTCATTTATCACAAGGCTCTTGATATTTATTCATAATGTGAGCATCAGCAAGTGTGTGTGTGTGTGTGTGTGTGTGTGTGTGTGTGTGTGTGTGACTGGGGTTTGAACCCAGGGGCATTTCACCTCTGAGTTACACCCCCAGCCCTATTTTACTTTTTAAATTTCAAAACAGGGTTTCACAGAGCTGTAGCCTCACTACTTTGCTGAGATTGTCCTTGAACCTGTGATCTTCCTGTCTCAGCCTCCCAAGCACTGGGATTACAGGCATGCACCACTGTGCCTAGATTTTTTTTTCCAGTATTCTGAATAAATATGCTAGGAACATTTTTGTTCATATCTCTAAATTCTCTGTTAACACCTATGAGCAGAATTACTGCATTGTACAGAAGTATGTATTTAACTATACGAATCTTGCTCCAATAGTCTTGCAGTTTCCAGTTGTTATGTGGCTTCATCAACATCTGGATCGCCCATCTTTTTCCCTTTAGCCACACCGGCAGGTTATATGAAGCTTTTGAGGCCCAGCCCACACACCTGTTGGTCTTTGCTCCAGTGGCCTCCTCCTGCCCTCACCCCATGGATTTGTGCTGCTCCCTCAGATGACCAGCCTTGCTGTGAGGTCCCTGCTCTTCTCCGGGGTGCTCTGTGAAGGGTGCTCTTCACAGCACCCTCTGTGGTCACCCACTGTCACCCACATCCATCCTTACTGTATGGCGGGTTGGTTTCTCCCCCTGCCTTCTTCTCTCAGCTTCAAGTTCAATGGCAGGAGTTGGGGGAGGGAGGGAGTGTCAGATCTTTATGGGGATTGACTTCAGGGATGCTCTACTTCCTAGCTACATCCTCAGCCTCATTTTTTATTTTGAAATAAGGTCTTTCTAAGTTGCTGAAGCTGGCCTCGAACCTGTGATCCTCCTTTCTCAGCCTCCCAAGTACTGGGATTACAGTGTGTGCCACCACACCCAGCTTTACTATTTTCTAATCGATTGGATTGCCCTTCCATCAAAACATGCACTCAGCCATTCTTCAAAAAATGGAGTGCGCGATGCTCCCTCAACGGGTGTCTCGGCCTGCATTCGGAAGAAAGTCAGTGACCCCTCCAGCCGCAGCCTACGAACCAGCAAACCAAAGCCATTCACTCATTCAGAAGCACCAGTTGCACCCTTGTCTCCTGAAAATATATTGGCTGGGTCCTGGGGGTATGTGGGCTCCAGGGAAAGGCCAGTGGTGGTGGAACAATCCAGAAATGCCTTAGGGAACAGGGATCACCTGAGATGACGTTGAAGGTTGCTAGCATGGACTGCACGGAGACACGGAGGGAAGAGATTCCTGGCGGTAGAGTGCATGCTTACACAACTGGAAGGTGGAGATAGATCTGGCCTGCCCAGGTAGGCCCTAGATGGAGCCTGGTGAGCATAGAGAGTCTCTGTTGGGAAAATGAGAGCACATTGATCAGAGCGGCCCATGACCAACTGGGAGTGGAGTGGGGTCTGGAATACAGAGTGGATGTCTTCATCCATTTTCCATTGCTATAACTGAATACCAGAGACTGGGAGATTTATAAAGAAAAAATATTTCCTAGAGTTCTGGAGGCTGGGAAGCTCAGTAGCATGGCACTGGCATCTGGTGAGGGCCTTCTGGATGTGTTCTACTATGGCAAAGGGCGCCACATGGAAATGGCTGGAGAGGGCTCTTTTTTATAACAACTCCCACTCCCAAGATAACAAACTCACTCCTGAGAGTGACATTAATCCATTTCTGAAGGTAATTCACTAATCTAATCATGAGGGTAGAGATTAAATTTCCAACACATTGAGCAGGCATGGTGGTCCTTACCTGTAATCCCAGTAGGGAGGCTGAGATAGGAGGATCATAGGTTAGAGGACAGCTGCAGGAACTTAGTGAGACTCTTAGCAACCTCACAAGACCCTGTTTCAAAACAAAAAATAAAAAGGGCTGGAGGTGTAGCTCAGAGATAGAATGCCCCTGGGTTTAATTCCCAGTACCACCGCCTTCCCTGCCCCCACCCCCCCTCCCCGCCGCCAAAAAGAAAAAAAACCAATTTCTAACACATGAACTTTTTGAAGGACACATTTAAACCATAGCAGCAGCAGAGGGGACTGAGCCTTGCCTCACAGGGGCTAGGGAAGGGGGAGAGTTGTTTTTTAACTATTCATGTATGTAGGTATAATAGTAGTAAAAGTAACCACGTCAATATTTAGGAAAAGGTTCTGAGAGCCAGGTGGGGCTTTGTCAGGGAGGTTGAGCTGGCTCGGACACCATCTCAAACATTAGCATGAAGCAGTCTCAGTCTTCCACGGACTCAGACCTCCCGGGAATGTCCCCACCTTTAGCAGGCCTGAGTGGTTTCCAATCCCCAAAGCATTGCCTCGGGCTGTGTAAAGATACCTAAGTCACCGCTGATGGTGTGTGGTTCCCTCAGATCAGACAGCTTTCCCCTTGCCCCAACCCCATCCCCAAAGGAGCAAAGCTATTGTATAGTGAGTCTAGTTTAATTCAACCATACTATCTGCCACATTAAAAAAAAAAAAAAGAAACATAGACACAGTGATCTAGAGTTTACTAGACATCTTGGGAGTTCCTGGGTATCTGTGGAGCGTGGCTCTCAGATGGGCATTGTGTAAAATTATGGCGATAGTCACCCAAGACTATCCTCTGTATGTGAAGTTCCACTGAGTGGCTTGCAGGTCCCTTGTAAGAAGTGGCCTGGGGCTCTGAGGCCCGGCCCAGCGATGGAGGAGGTGAGGGGCAGGTCATTCCAACTGAAAAGACCCAGGGTGCCGTTCACACCTGTTTTAGATCCATCCTCAAAAGACACGAGCTTCCACTCAGTGCCCGGAGGTGGGTGACCACGTTCATGTCCTGCAGACGGAGACCCCGCCCGGAGGGTCTACATGTGGAGACCCTGTGAAGACCCTGCAGAGGCCAGGCCGCCGGGGCTGCTGGGCGCCGGGGAAGTGCCTGGCTTCTCAGCATTGACAGCACCACGGTCACCTTCTGCTTATCTGGCTATCTTTCCAAAAGGACTGAAATCAGAATATCATGGTAATGTATGCATGTCCCTGGTTATAGCAGCACAATTCACAACAGCCAAATCATGGAACCAACCTAGGTGTCCATCAACAGGTGAATGGATCACAAAATTATGGGATATTCACACGATGGAATCCTACTCAGCAATAAAGAAGAAAATACTACGTCATTTGCAGGAAAATGGATGGACCTGGAGAACCTTATGCTAAGTGGGATTAGCCAGTCACAGAAAGTGAAGGGTCATATGCTTTCTCTCTTATGCAGAAGCTAGGAAACCATTGGCATACCAGACCTGAGATAATGGAGGAAAAACTCCAGTGGAGCCAGGGAGGTGGTCTAGGGGAAGGTGTGTGTTGTGTGTGTGTGTGTGTGGGGGGGAATCAATGAAGGAATCACTTCCATTGACATCATGTATATATGTAAGAATACAATGTCAATCTCAATACCACGTGGGGAAGGGGAGAATGGGGGGGGAGCCAGGTGAGGGGGGCCACCAACTGCTGTGTACATGTATGTCACAATCACTGTGAATTACATTATGATGTGAGACTATAATGCACCAATAAAAGTATAAAAAAATAAGCTGTTAGAGCAAAAGTAAAACACTGTAAATTTGAATAATCTCAACTGTTCATGCAGGAATCCAGAGACCCTGCACAGAATCCTGTGCCCGCAGGGGTGTTGGCCAGGCCTTCCGATGGACACTGGTTGGTCTCCTGGTGGAGCCCCCTTGCCTGGAAAGTCTGCTTCTCTTCTGATTTCAGTACCTGAGCATATTTCTTTCTGTCCTGTCTTCACTCAGAATAGAAAACAGCTGGCCAGCCTTCTTCCTCCATGAAGGTGGTTATTGAGTCCTGTCTTCTCATTTTCCCTGGGCGCATGGAGCACTTCCTCACTGGCTGGGATCTGAGCCCCGTGTCAACATGAAAACTCACCACCTGGCCACCGAGTCCTGCTGCCTTCTTGGAAGCCGGTGGCCTGTGCGTTCTAGGTTCTGAACACATTCAAAAGTGGGGAGAGAGCGAAGAGGGGAAGAGAAAGAGAAAGAAAGAAGGAAAGAAAGGAAGGAAGGAAGAAAGAAAGAAAAAAGAAGAGGGGAAAGGAAAGGAAGGAAGGAAGGGAAAGAAAAGGATAGAAAATAAAAGAAGGAAGGATAGAAGGGAGGGAGAGAAAGTGAAGGATTGGCTTCTTTTTTGTTATAGGCAAATAGTTGCTTTATTGTCATTCTTATATTCATTGTTCAAATAGTATGTATGATGTAAATCAATAAATTAACAAAAATAATATCTAGGTTGGAGCTAAAACAAAAAATATATAGGATCTATGAAACTATGTTAATTCAGTTAGCCAGGAGATAAGGCAAGATAGCTCAAAAAGGTAATGTAAGATTACATTAAGCGATATAAACCAATGAAAATGACTTAAAAATGAATATCGAGTGTTGACAAGGATGAGAACTAAGGGAAGTGATTTTTATTTTTATTTTTTTGCAGTACTGGGGATTGAACTCAGAGGCATTCTACCTCCGAGCTACACCCCCAGCCCTATTTTTTTATTCTTTATTTTGAAACAGCGTCTCACTAAGTTGCAGAGGGCCTCACTAGGTAGCTGAGGCTGGCCGCGAACCTGGATCCTCCAGTCTCAGCCTCCCAAATGCTGGGATTACAAGCATGCGACACCACACCCGGCTGTGATTTTTATTGTGGTTTAAAAAAAAAATACGTAGTGTGAAACCCACCCTGTTAACAAACTTCAAGTGGACAGTACAGGATTGCTAACATATGCACATTGTTGTACAGCTGATCTCTAGAACTTTCTCATCTTGCATCACTGAAACTCTACACTCATTTCTCAGAAAGCCCAGCAACCCTCTTGCCCACCCACGGAAACAACCATTGTGTTTTTGCTTTTATGGATTTGACTGTCTTTGATAGGTTGTATAAGTGGGCTCACGTAGTATGGGAAAGGCCGGCGTCTCGTGAGATGCACTCCTCATCCTGGCCATGTGTACTCCAAACCTCATGAAGGAGTTTCACAAGTGCAAATCATTTTTTCTTCAGTAATTCTGACAATTGCTCTGACAGGAAGTGACTAAAAAAGTGTGATTTGCAAAAATTAAAAAATCATATGCTCTCCCTAATATGTGGAAGCTAGGGAGAAAATGGGACATAAGAGGGACTCCAGATGAAGAAGGAGAATCCTTAGGTGAACAAAGAATTTGACTTAATGGAAGGTGATGGGGGAGGGGGGACACCCTAATGCACATGATGT
>PVLC010042754.1:0-12780 GCA_004027655.1 Graphiurus murinus | reverse complement strand
AAAAAAAAAAAAAAAAAAAAAAAAAGACTGTCCCCAAAATAAATAGGCATCAGATGTGAACAGGCAATACACAGAAGAAATAAGCATATGAAAAGATGCCCATCAAGCCAGGCGTGGTGGCGCAGGCTTGTAATCCCAGCATTCGGGAGGCTGAGACAGGAGGATCCGGGTTCGCGGCCAGCCTCAGCTACCTAGTGAGGCACTCTGCAACTTAGTGAGACTCGGTTTCAAAATAAAGAATAAAAAATAGGACTGGGGGTGTAGCTCGGAGGTAGAATGCCCCTGAGTTCAATCCCCAGTACTGCAAAAAAAAAAAAAAAAAAAAAAGATGCCCATCAATCAGCAGGAAAATGAAAATTAAAATGGGCATGGTGGCACATGCCTGTAATCTCAGTACTTGGGAGGATCGCAGGTTTGAGGACAGCCTTATCAAGTAGTGAGACTCTCATCAACCTAGTGAGACCCTGTTTCCAGGTAAGAAATAAAATCGGGTTGGGGCTGTAGCTTGGAGGTAGAATGCCTCTGGGTTCAATCCCCAGTACCACAAGATAACCTTTTCTATTCATCAGGTTGACAAAAGTGTAAAATACAGATAATATCTAGTGTTGGCAAAGATGCAGGGAAAAGGGCACATTCAGCCACCATAGGTGATGGTATAAATTGGTAGAGCTTTTTTGGAAGGCAATTTGGCAAGTCCTATCAAAGTGATTGCTCCAATACTCACACTTCCACTTCTAGGAAGAGATGTAAAGAAATACTGGCATATATGTTCAAAGATGTTTGTCCAAGGATTTTATCATAGTGAATATTCTAATGGAGAAAAATGAAAATGAGCTCAATGCCCATCAGGAGTGAAATGGTTAAACAAATCTGCCTGGGTATGGAATAATAGCAAGAGTAACTGTGGAGAGGAAAAAGCAATTTTGGATCTACATATGATAGATATTTGTAGTGAATTGCACATGCATAAAAATTCCCTGAAGTAAACAAGAAATTAATAACAGATGGTACCTATGTAGGGGATGAAAACAGTGGAGAGAGAACAGAGACGGAGAGAATTTTCACATAGGATTTTCTGTATAATTGTTTATGTCTGAACCATGGAAATTTATTTATTCAAAAATTTAAATTAAACATGAAAATAAAAAACTCACATGGGTACACTTGAGAATGTATAGAAAATATCTAGAAGGATGCATAACAAATAATAATTAAGGTTCCTTTTGTGTGTGTGTGTGTGTGTGTGCGTGCGTGTGTGTGTGTGTGTGTGTGTGTGTCTGTGTGAGTGGTACTGGGGATTAAACCTAGGGGCATTCTACCTCTGAGCCACACCCCCAGCTATTTTTATTTTTATTTTTAAACAGGGTCTCACTAGGTTGCTAAATTGCTGAGGCTGGCCTCAAACCTGTGGTCCTCCTGTCTCAGTCTCCCAGGTATAGGGATTACAGACGTGGCTCTTAGGGTTCCCCTTGGGGTGTGGGATTCATAGGTGGGTTAAAAGGAGCCTTTCTATAAATTACTGAAGGCTTCCAGGTTAGTAAGACATTTTACCAAAAGAATGCATTTATATATTACTGTGTGATTGTCAACAGATGAAGGAAAGCTAGAGAAGAAAACAAAATAATAATAAAATTAAGTGGTAACAGATTGTGGCAAATGACTGCAAACCCCAACTCAAGAACCAAGTCAAGACTTCTGTTCCAAGGTTCTGTAACACAGAGTTGTTGGTTTTGCCTGTCCATTATCATTCCTTCCTTCCAAGCACCTCAAATCCAATTCTCAAGTCCTGAGGAACTAACAAACCTAGAGTTCCAAAGTGACCCAAGTTTGGCCAGTGAGAACACAGAAATCAACCTGGCTACCCGGATTGAGTTAGAGATGGTCATATTACCTAAGGTGGGCCAATGAAAATCCTTCCAGCTTCTTATCAGGGGTTGATGAGACTCCACCTCCTTGTGGTTAAAGACTGGCCCACGTGCACAGCCAATAAGAACACTGAATCACCCTGGCCACAAGGATTGGGTCAGAGATGGGCATGTGACCTAAGATGAGCCAATTAAAATGTTTCCCATTTTTGCAGGGCAAATGTGTGCCACAGTCCTGCGCTCTCTTCCCCATCAGGTTCCTACACGATAGGATGTAGGACTGCCATACTGGACAACATCTTGCCACCACCAGGGAAGGGACTCCCTGATGGTGAAATCAACAGAGAGGAAAGTAGGGCTCAGAAGTGGAGAAAGAAGCAGGGTGTGGTGGTGCTGAGGCAGAGACAGGAGGATTTCAGGTTTAAGACCAGTCTCGGGTTTTTGTTGTTTTTTGTTTTTGTTTTTGGTACTGAGGATTGAACCCA
The DNA here is from genome assembly GCA_004027655.1 of Graphiurus murinus. Classification (NCBI taxonomy): domain Eukaryota; kingdom Metazoa; phylum Chordata; class Mammalia; order Rodentia; family Gliridae; genus Graphiurus; species Graphiurus murinus. The sequence goes on along the minus strand of PVLC010042754.1, from coordinate 10,430 downwards.
GGGCATTCTACCTCCAAGCTACACCCCCAGTCCTATGTTTTATTCTTTATTTGGAAACAGCGTCTCACTAAATTGTGAAGGGCCTAAGTAGCTGAGGCTCACTGTGAACCTGTGATCCTCCAGTCTCAGCCTCCCAAGTACTGGGATTACAAGCGTGCGCCTGACGGCAAACTTTATTTCAAAGTAAAAAATAAAGTAGGGCTGGAGGTTTAACTTAAAGGTAGAATGCCCCTGGGTTCAATCCCTACTACAGAGAAAGAGAGGGAGAGGGAGAGGGAGAAGCAGAGGCAGAGGGAGAGGGAGAGGGAGAGGGAGAAGGAGAGGGAGACAGGAGGACATCTTTGCATAGTGAATCCATCGTGCTGAAGCTGCATACCCCCCTGACGTTTTCAGCTCTTTGGGCTAAGTTAGTTGGGTTGGGATGCTTATGAACCACACTCCAAAGAGTCCCAACACAGCCTGGCATGGTAGCACATGCCTGTAACCCTTGTATTGGCAAGCTGAGATAGTAGGATCACAGATTCAAGACCAACATCAGCAACTTAGCCAGGTCCCTCATAAACTTAGCAAGCCCTTGTTCAAGATAAAAGAATAAGCTGGGCGTGGTGGCGCACGCTTGTAATTCCAGCATTCGGGAGGCTGAGACCAGAGGATCCGGGTTCTCGGCCAGCCTCAGCTACCTAGTGAGGTACTCCGCAACTTAGTGAGACTCGGTTTCAAAATAAAGAATAAAAAATAGGGCTGGGGGTATAGCTCGGAGGTAGAATGCCCCTGAGTTCAACTCCCAGTACTGAAAAAAAAAAAAGATAAAAGAATAAAATAGGGCTGGGGGTATAGCTCAGAAGTAGAATGTCTCTGGGTTCAGCCTCCAGTACCAATACAACAACAGAATCCCAACCTATACAGTTCACAAATGATAAGGGAATAAAAATGGGTAAAAAAAAAAAAAAAAAAAAAAAAAAAACCTTATAACAAATCATAAGTATGTAAGATAGAATTTTAACAGGTACAATTACAAGAAGCAGAAATCAAAGAAGAAATAGTCATCACCAAACCTCCTTCCTTAGGGACATATTGCCTACATTGTAGTGATGAGAAGAAAAGAAATGCATTAGAATCCAGGGAACTCTTAAAGATCTGAAATGTTCCTTATAAGCTTTAGTTTTGCATTAGAATAAAACCCCTCCACAGCATCTTCAGCAAGTAACCTAATGGCCTGACATGGAATAATTTCAGGAACTGACTCCCTTCCTTCCTTTTTTCCTTCCTTCCCTCCTTCCCTCCTTCCTTCCTTCCGTATTGGGAATTGAACTTGGGGCATTCTACCACTGAACCACACCCCCAGCCCTATTTTTTATTCTTTATTTTAAAATAGGTTCTGAGTTGCGGAGGGCCTAAGTACCTAAGGCTGGCCACGAATCTGTGATCCTCCTGTCTCAGCCTCCCAAGTACTGGGATTATAAGAGTGTGCCACCATGCCCAGCTGGACTAACACATTTCTACTGCCACAAAAAATACTACATGTTTTGTTTTTTATGCTTTCTCGCTCTTTTTTTTTTTTTTTGCGATACTGCAGATTGAACCCAGGGACATTCCTCCGAGCTACACCCCCAACCCTATTTTTTATTCTTTATTTTGAAACAGGGTCTCATTAAGACCCGGATCCTCCGGTCTCAGTCTCCCAAATACTGGGATTACAAGTGTGTGCCACCACACCGGGCTATTTCTCTCTCTCTCTCTCTCTCTCTCTCTCTCTCTCTCTCTCTCTCTCTCTCTCTTTCTTTTCTTTTTTCTTTCTTTCTTTCTTTTCTTTTGTTGTTGTTTCATTTTTTGTTGAGGTACTGGGGACTTAACACAGAGCCTTAAGCATGCTAGGCAAATGCTTCACCACTGAGCTACATATCCTACATATCCTCAGCCTGACATCTGTCTTTAACCAGCCTTCTGTTCAGAGACCTTTGGGTTGTTTCCAATCTGCTCCTGGTATAAATAGCTCTGCAGCAGGCATTCCTATCCATATACATTTGAGCCTATATACAAATATTTCTGTAGAAAATGGTCCTCAAGGTGAAATTCCTAGGCCAAAATTATATACTTTTTTTTTTTTTGTCTTGTGGCACTGGAGGTTGAACCCAGGAGCATTTTACCTCCGAACTATGCCCCCAGCCCTATTTTTTTTTTTTATTTTGAAACAGGGTTTCAAATAAAGAATATTTTGAAAATAGGGTTACTCTCTTTTGGAGACCCTGCCCCCATGATGGAGGAGCTATTTTTGTCTTCTTTCTTTGCCCTAAAATAAACTTTCATATTTCTTTTTTATATTTATTTATTTATTGCAGTACTGGGGATTGAACCCAGGGGGATTCTACCTCCGAGCTATACCAACAGCCCTATTTTTTTATTCTTTACTTGGAAACTGGGTCTCACTAAGTTGCAGAGGGCCTCACTAAGTAGCTGAGGCTGGCTGCAAACCTGTGATGATCCTGTCTCAGCCTCCCAAGTACTGGGATTACAAGTGTGCACCACCACACCTGGCTAAACTTTCATATCTCTATAAAAAATAAAATAGGGCTAGGGGTACAGCTCGGAGGTAGAATACCACTGGATCCAATCCCCAGTACCACCCAAACCAAGTAAATAAATAAATAAATCCTCAGGTGCTATAGCACAGGTAGGACACAACAATTCCACACACACACACACACACACACACACACACACACACACACACACACACTTCATTTCTACTTGGATCCAGCTTGCTGCCCTCCCAGTTTCCAGTTTCAGAAACTGAAGGTCAGAGAGGAGCAGTCATTGGCCCAGAGTAAAAACTGCCAGAGCCGGAATCTGAACCCAGGACCACAGGACCAGAAAACTCAAGCTTCCTGATACTCTGCTTTCCCTCCCTCCCTCCTCTTCTCCCCCTCTGTGTGTGTGTGTGTGTGTGTGTGTGTGTGTGTGTGTGTGTGTGTCTGTCTGTCTGTCTCTCTCTCTCTCTCGTGGTACTAGGGATTGAACCCAGAGCCATTCTAACTCCAAGCTACACCCTCAACCCGATTGTATTTCTTACTTGAAAACAAGGTCTCTCTAGGTTGCTGGGAGCCTCACTAAGTTGCCAATGCTGACTCTGAACCCTCGATCTTCCTGTCTCAGCCTCCCAAGTACTGGAATTACAAGCATGTGCCACCATGTCTGGTCCCTTTGCTCTCTTTTAACTGGACAGTGTGGCTCATAAAGATGGTGTTACCCAGCCAGGCGTGGTGGTGCTCACCTGTAATCCCAGTACTTGGGAGGCTGTGACAGACAGGAGGATCACCATTTCAAGGTCAGCCTCAGCAACTTTAGTGAGGCCCTCAGCAACTTAGCAAGACCCTGTTTCTAAATAAAATAGAAAATAGGGCCGGGCGTGGTGGCGCACACTTGTAATCCCAGCATTCCGGAGGCTGAGACCGGAGGATCCGGGTTCGCGGCCAGCCTCAGCTATCTAGTGAGGCACTCCGCAACTTAGTGAGACTCGGTTTCAAAATAAAGAATAAAAAATAGGGCTGGGGGTGTAGCTCAGAGGTAGAATGCCCCTGAGTTCAATCCCCAGTACCGCAAAAAAAAAAAAAAAAAAAGAAAGAAAATAGGGCCAGAGGTATAGCTCCAAGGTAGAATGCCCCTAAGTTCAAGTCCCAGAAACACACACACACACACACACACACACACACACACACACACACACACCGTCACCTGCCCTCCATCACATGGTAGTGGAATGGGGATTCGAACTCTGGACCAGGACCACATAGCTCAGGAATTTGGGACTCTTGCCTTGGGTCATACTGAGCTGGATACAGAAATGTGGGACAGGGAAGAAAAAGGGTGCAGAGATGGAGCCCTGCATAGGATGGGTGTGGGTGTGATGAGTCTCTAGGGACTCAGGCCAACAGCTGCAAAGTCTCCCTCCTGCTCAGCCCCTCCATGGCAGGAGACCAGCCCCCACCCCTCTAAGCAGGAGTCTGCAGCTGAGCCAGGCCAGCTGGCCAGTCCCTGAGGGCTGGGAAAGTGGGGGCTTGGGACTACACCATCTGGTCTCTCGATCAGTAAGAACAGTTGGGCAGAAGGCCGTAGGAGAGGGCTCTGGGTCATGAGTCCTGGACCTGGGAAGTGGGGTCTCTGCTGCAGTGGCTGAGGGGATGTGGGGGAGGAAATAGGAGACATGAAGGGTGGGAGGTAGGGATAAAGAATATAAATAAAAAGAGACAGAAGAAACCGGGCATGGTGGTGCACACTTAATCCCAGTACTTGGGAGGCTGGGACAGGAGGATTGCAGGTTCATGGCCAGTCTCAGCTTAGTGAGGCCCTCCTCAACTTAGTGAGACCTTGTTTCAAAATAAATAATTTAAAAATAGGACTGGGGCCGGGCATGGTGGCGCACGCTTGTAATCCCAGCATTCGGGAGGCTGAGACCAGAGGATCCGGGTTTGTGGCCACCCTCAGCTACCTAGTGAGGCACTCCGCAACTTAGTGAGACTCGGTTTCAAAATAAAGAATAAAAAATAGGGCTGGGGGTGTAGCTCGAAGGTAGAATGCCCCTGAGCTCAATCCCCAGTACCACACACACACACAAAAAAAATAGGACTGGGGGTGTAGCTTGGAGGTAGAATGCCCTGGGTTCAAGAGAGAGAGAAAGAGTGAGAGAGACAGAAGAGCTGAGATAAGAGAATTGCAGGTTCAAGGCCAGCCTCAGCAACTTAGTGAGGCCCTGTTTTAAAATAAAGGGTGGGGGTGTAGCTCAGAGGTAGAATGCCCTTGTGTTCAATCCCCAGTATGGGGGTGGCAGTGTGGAGGGAGAAAGGAAGAAAGAGAATGAGAGAAACAGACATACACAGTAAGGAAGAGAGAAGAGAGTAGGAACTAGAGAGAGACACACACAGCAAGGGAAGCAGAAGGACAAAGACTGAGGGGTGGGTGGCCAGGACACTTGCCAAGTGGGACAGAGCCTTGGAAGGCCCCTCCTCAGCCCAGCTCCTGAGGTCCAGCTGGGCTCCATCTGGGTGCCTCCCTGCCTGGGGCTCCCTCTGCTGGGGGAAAGGGCAAAGAGCCCTGAGCCCGGGCAGCCTCTGGCACCTATGGCCATGACCGCTGGCTGGTCCTTTGTCCCATCTAGGCTTTAGCCTCTCCTTTGGACAATGGGGACCCTATCTCATGGTCTGCTGGGACTAGTGTCCCAACCCCTAGGGAAGGAAGAGCCAACTCTGCACTCTGGCTGAAACCAGAGGCTCCAAACCCTCCCTCTGAGCCGGGTGTGGTGGTGCCCATTTGTAATCCAGTACTTGGGAGGCTGAGACAGGAGGATCGCAGGTCTGCAGCCAGCTTCAGCTACTTAGGCCTCTGCAACTTAGTGAGACCCTGTTTCAAAATGAAGTATAAAAATTAGGGCTGGGGGTATAGCTCAGAGGTAGAATGCCCCTGGGTTCAATCTCCAGTACCACAAACAACAACAAACAAACAAAAAACATCTCCCTCTGAAACCTAAATAACCAAAAAGAAGAACGAGGAGGCCCAAGCTCGCCAGTTACTATGCAAACGCCCAGGCTACAGTGAGATATCACTTCCCGCCCATACCACTAGGGAAAATCTAAAAAGTTTGATGGTATCAAATGTTGGCCAGGATGGAGGAAACTGGAGATCCTCCACTGCAGGGGAGAGAGCAGAGGACATGGGCACTCAACTGGCAAGGTCAAGTGAGCCACGGAGAGTTCCTATGTGTGACAAACACTATATTCACATCAGTCCATATGCCACTTCCCAAGATATATTTCGTTTCTTTTTCTTTTTTTTTTCCTTTTGTACAGGAATTGCACCCAGGGGGTTGCTATACCGCCAGCACTTTTTATTTTTATTTTTATTTCGAAACAAGGTCTCACTAAGTTGCTGAGAGTCTTGCTAAATTGCTGAGGCTGGCCTCAAACCCGTGATCTTCCTGTCTCAGCCTCTCAAGTACTGGGATTACAGGTATAAACCACCATGTTCGGCTCTCAAGATACATTTCTTTTCTTTTCACTTTTTTTTTTTTTTTTGCGGTACTGGGGATTGAACCCAGGGACATTCTACCTCCAACCCACACCCCCAGCCCTATTTTTTATTCTTTATTTTGAAACAGGGTCTCACTAAGGTGTAGAGGGCCTCACTAAGTAGCTGAGGCTGGCCGTGAACCCAGATCCTCCTGTCTCAGCCTCCCAAGTACTGAGATTACAAGCATGTGCCACGATGCCTGGCTTCCCAAAATACATTTCTAAAAAGCAACACGGAGAAGGAAAAATGTCCAAGCTCCTGTCTCCTTCCAAGTTTCAGTATCTCCTAGCCTGGTTCCTGGGGCTGGGGGAGGTAAAGGCTCCTGGCTGTTAGATCCAGGGCACTGAACTTCCTGTGGTCTCCCCATACCCTGCCCACATATTTGTCAAGAGACTCCTTGAATCCAGGCGTGGTAATCCCAGTACTTGGGAGGCTGAGACTGGAAGATTGCAGGTTCGAGGTCAGCCTCAGCAACTTAGTGTGACCTTGTTTTAAAATGAAAAATTAAAAAAATAAAGCCAGGCCGGGCGTGGTGGCGCACGCTTGTAATCCCAGCATTCGGGAGGCTGAGACCAGAGGATCCGGGTTCGCGACCAGCCTCAGCTACCTAGTGAGGCACTCCGCAACTTAGTGAGACTCGGTTTCAAAATAAAGAATAAAAAATAGGGCTGGGGGTGTAGCTCGGAGGTAGAATGCCCCCGAGTTCAATCCCCAGTACCGCAAAAAAAAAAAAAAATTAAAAATTAAAAATAAATAAATAAATAAAGCCGGGCGTGGTGGCGCATGCTTGTAATCCTAGCATTTGAGAGGCTGAGACTGGAGGATCCAGGTTCGCGGACAGCCTCAGCCTCTTAGTGAGGCTCTCCGCAACTTAGTGAGACCCCATTTCAAAATAAAGAATAAAAAATAGGGCTGGGGCTGTAGCTCGGAGGTAGAATGCCCCCAGGTTCCATCCCCAGTACCTCAAAAAAATTTAAAAAAATAAATAAAATAAAATAGGGCTAGGGGTGTGGATCTCAGATAGAACATCCCTGGGTACAATCCCTAGTACCACAAACAAACAAACAAACTCTTTTAAAGGGCTCCTCAGATTTCCTCAGTTGAGTATGTCTTCCATTTCCAGTGAGGACCCTGACACCCACAAATTTGTTTTTTGTTTGTTTTGTTTGTTTGCTTGTTTGTGGTGCTGAGGATCAAACCTAGGGCTTCGTGCATACTGGGGCAAGTGCCCTACTCTACTGAGCTACTCCCTCATCCCAACAGATTTCCATTTCTTATGCGCTCACATTGCCCTAGGCACTATGCTAAGTGGGTCCTTTGGATGCACAATCTCACCCAGCCCTGGGATGCCTGCACAGATAGAATCCTACTTAAGGGGGCAGATGGAGGCTCAGGGGGTACTGAGCATGTGCCAGGTTGGGATCTAAACCCAAATCTGTCTGCTTCCACCACCCAAGCTCTAATCCCTTGTTTCTGGCTGCTTTTACTGGTTGCTCCTTCCTGTTCTTTTCATTTTTGCTCCTTCTTTCTGATCACTTAGGCGGCTGACTACTCTCTCCTCTACCAACATTCTAGGATATTCCCTTAGAGCAGACATGGGGCTGAGTGACCCCATGTGTCCACTGCCTGTCCAGCCCTCAGTGTGATCGCTTTCTCTGAGGCCAGCAAGAGAGTCACTACAGTTCTCCACTGTGGCCAAAAAAAAAGAGTGGGCCAGAGTTAACATGGTATTGAATGGCCTTTCGGTGGCTGCGTGACCTTGCGCCATGTGTCTTTTCTGTGCTTTGATTTTCTCAAGGGCACGTGAGGACAGCAGCACCTCCCTCGCAGGGCTGCTGGGGGGCGAGAGGGGTTAACAGTGCCTGGAGCACAACATACATCAGCATTCTCACATTGTGATCTGGGGTCTCCTGTAGATCCTTGAGATCATTTCAAAACATCTACAAGGTTATGCCTGTTTTTTTTTTTTTTTTCGTTTGTTTTTTGCGGTACTAGGGATTGAACCCAGGGGCATTCTATCTCTGAGCTACACCCCCAGCCCTATTTTTTTGTCCTATATGTTGAAACAGGGTCTAAGCACCAATAAATAAATAAGGCTGGGGTTGTATCTTGGAGGTAGAATGCTCCCCTGGGTTCAAACCCTAGTACTACACACACACACACACACACACACACACACACACACACACACACAGAGCCAAATATGGTGGCACATGCCTGTAATTCTAGTACTTGGGAGGCTGGAATTACATGTGTGTGCCACCATATCCGACTGAGACCCTGTTTCAAAATAAAAAAACTAAGGACTGGGAGATAGCTCAGAGGCAGAATGCCCCTGGGTTCAACCTCCAGTACTGCGCGCGCGTGCGCGCGCGCACACACACACACACACACATACACACATACACATACACACACTGGGCATGGTGGCACACGTCTGTAATCCCAGTACTTGGGAGGCTAATACAGGATCACAGGTTCGAGGACAGCCTCAGCAACATAGTGAGGCCCTATTTCCAAATGAAAAAATAAAATAGGGCTGGAAGTATAGCCCGAAAAAAGAAGGCTCCTGGGATCCACCTCTAGTACCACAATCAATCAGTCAATCGGTCAATCAAACAAAAGAGGACGATCTGGATTAATGTGATGGATTTAATGGTGGCTTTTTTTTTTTTTTTTAATTAGGGATTGAACCCAGAGGCACTGAACCTCCAAACTATACCTGTAGCCATTTTTTATTAAAATTTTTTATATTAATTTTTATTCTTATTCTTTTTTGGTTCTCAGGATTGAAACCAAGGCATTCTACCTCCAAGCTACACCCCTAGACCGATTTTATTTCTGATTTAGAAACAGGGTCTCACTAGGTTGCTGAGAGCCTCACTAAATTGCTGAGGCTGTCGAACTTGCAATCCTTCTGTCTCAGTCTCCCAAATACTAGGATTACAAGCGTGTGCCACCACACCTGGCTCCCAATCCTTTTTTTAAAATGTTTTCTTTTTTTGGGGGGGGGGGGGACTGGGGATTGAACACAGGAGTCTTCTACCTTGGAGCTATACCGCCAGTCCTATTTTTTCATTCTCTATTTTGAAACAAGGTCTCACTAAGTTGCAGAGGGCCTCACTAAGTAGCTGAGGGTGTCCTTGAATCTATGATCCTCCTGTCTCAGCCTCCCAAGTACTGGGATTACAAGTGTGCACCATCACACCCAGCTAAATGTTTTCTTTTGAAACAGGATTTTACTAAGTTGCTGAGGGTCTTGCTAAGTTGCTAAAGCTGGCCTCAACCCTGCAATCCTCCTGTCTCAGCCTCCCAGGTACTGGGATTATAGGCGTGCACCACTGCACCTGGTGTGAGTGTGGGTGTACGTGTGTGTGTGTGTGTGTTACTGGGAATTGAGCCCAGAGTCATTCTACCTCCGAGCTACATCCCCAGATCAATTTTATTTCTTATTTGGAAAAAGGGTCTCACTAGGTTGCTGAGAGCCTCACTAAATTGCTGAGGCTGTTCTTGAACCTGTGATCCTCCTGTCTAGGAGGATTTCAAATGTACAACACCAGGCAGGGCTTGCACCTGGCTTTAATAATGTCGTGTGTGTGTGTGAGGGGGGGTGTACTGGAGATTGAACCCAGGGGCATTCTACCTTCAAGCTAGACTCCTAGCCCTATTCATTTATTTGCTTATTTATTTGCCTATTTATTTATTTATTTATTTATTTATTTATTTATTTATTTATTTATTGCAGTACTGGGGGTTGAACCCAGGAGCATTCTGCCTCTGAGCTACCTCCCAGTCCTTTTTTTTTTTTTTTTATTTTGAAACAGGGTCCCAGTCAGGTATGGTGGTGCACACATGTAATTCCAGTACTTGGGAGACTGAGACAGGAGGATCACAGGTTCAAAGGCAGCCTCAACAAATGAGACTCTCATCAACCTAGCAAGGCCCTGTTTCAAAATAAAGATAAAATAGGGCGGGGGTGCAGCTCAGAGGTAGAATGCCTCTGAGTTCAATCCCCAGTACCAAAAAAAGAAAAAGAAAAATCCAAGCCGGGCGTGGTGGCGCACGCTTGTAATCCCAGCATTCGGGAGGCTGAGACTGGAGGATCCGGGTTTGCGGCCAGCCTCAGCTACCTAGTGAGGCACTCCGCAACTTAGACTCGGTTTCAAAAATAAAGAATAAAAAATAGGGCTGGGGGAGTAGCTCGGAGGTAGAATGCCCCTGAGTTCAATCCCCAGTACCTACCGAAAAAAACAAAAAAAAAAAAAAAAAAAAAAAAAAAAAAAAAAAGAAAAAGAAAAATCCTCTCTAAGTTGCTGAGGCTGGCCTTGAATCTGTGATCCTCCTGTCTCAGCCTCCCAAGTACTAGGATT
>PVLC010042753.1:0-12822 GCA_004027655.1 Graphiurus murinus | reverse complement strand
ATTGGCACAAAAATAGATACATAGACCAATGGAGCAGAATAGAAGACTCAGAAATAGACCCACAGACTTACAGTCAACTGATTTTTGACAAAGGAGCCAAAAATATACACTGGAAAAAGGATAGCCTCTTTAACAAATGGTGTTGGCAAAACTGGTTAACCATATGCAGGAAACTGGAAATAAACCCCACTTTCTCACCATATTCATCTATTGACACGGATATCACAGTCAACCTTTTGCATTTTTTACAGACTGATAATAACCCTTTCTTAGAAAATCCCTCTAGGTTTTAGCCCTTTGTTCATTCGTTATTTCCAAATTTCCAAGAATGCTTTTCTCTGATCAAATCTCTTAATGGGTGGAAAATATAACATATTTAAGAAGTAAGGGGCACAAACCCAGTAGGGAAGTGTTTTTTAAACCCTTGCTCCTGCTTAATAGGTATTTTTCTCCCAAAATACACTAATTGCATCTATGTTCATCATAGATTTTAGTCTAATTTTTCTTTTCTTGAAGGATCTTTATTCAGTTTTGTTACAAAGGTGATACTAGCTTTGTAAAAGGAAGGAAGCTTTACAACTCTATTTCATGAAATAACTTGTGAAGTACTGGGCTTAGTTCTTCTACAAAGGTTTTACAGAATTCAGCTGGGAATTTGTCTGGACCTAGACTTTACTTTGACAGAAGGCTTTTTATTGCTGCTTCTATTTCTTTGCTTGCTATTGGTCATTTTCTGTTTTCTATATCTTCTTGATTCAATATATGTAGGTTGTATGTTTTGATTTATTTTATGTTTTCCAGTTTATTTAGTATAAATTTTCAAAATAATTTTTATAATCCTCTGGCTTTCCCCAATGTCTGTGGTGATATCTTCTTTTTCATTTCTTATTGTAATAATTCCGGTCTATTCTTTCTTTCTTGTGGTTAAGATGGCTAAGGGTTTATCAATCTTGTTGATATTTTCACAGAACCAGTTTTTCTGTTTTGTTGATCTTTTGTAATTTTTTTGTTCTCTATTTTATTGATTTCTCCTCTGATTTTAATTATTTCCTGCCTTCTACTTGCTTTGTGATTAGTCTGCTCCTGTTTTATGAGGGACTTTAATTGTGTGATTAGGTTGTTATTTAATGATGTTCTGTTTTTCTTATGTGGGTACTCAGTGCTATAAATATTCCACTTAAAAATGCCTTCATAATGACACATAAATTTTGGTATGTTTTGTCCCTATTTTCACTTAATTCTAGAAACATTTTTAACATTTTCCCTTATTTCTTCTATGATCCAGTCCTCATTTAAAAGTGCATTATTCAATCTCCATGTAGTTATATAATTTCTTTTGATTGTTGTGTTGTTGACTTCTACTTTCATCCCCTTATGATCTTAAAAATGCAAAGAATTATATATATATTATATATTATATATATACACTTTTTTTTTAAATTTGCTGGTACTTGCCTTGTGGCCCAGAGTATGGTCTAATTTTGAAAAGGATTCATGAGCAGCTAAGAAGAACGTGTATTCATCTGTAGTTGGTCAAAATATTTTGTACATGTCTATTGGGTCCATTGGATTTATAGTATTCTTTAGATCTGAAGATTCTTTATTTATCTTTTGTCTAGAAGATTGATCTTGTAATGAGAAAGGTGTGTTGACATCTCCCAATATTATTGTATTGGGTTCTATCTGAGACATAATATCCTGAAGAATTGTTTTATAAAAGTGGATGTGCTTGCATTGGGGACACAAATATTTACTATAATTACGTATTCTTGTTGGAGTATTCCTTTATTATTAAGAAGTGACCCACTTTGTCTCTTCTGATAAGTTTTAGCTTAAAGTCTGCTTTGTTAGATATGAAAATTGCTACTCCTCCTTCTTTTTGATCTCCATTTGCATGAAATATCTTTTTCTATCTGTTCACCATTAGCCTATGAATATCTTTGCCTTTAAGGTGAGTTTCTTGCAAGCAGCATATAGTTGAATTATATTCTTTAATCCACATTACAAGTCTATGCCTTTTAATTGGGGAGTTTGACACTCAATGTTATAATTGAGAGATATTTATGTTTCTTGCCATTTTTAGTTATACTTTCTGTTTGACATAGAGTTATTTCTTTTGCTTAGTCCATCTGGTATAATTTACCCCTTCTCTAATTCTGGTATTTATTTTTTGTTCTTTGTGTTTTGTGTTATTTCTTCAAGTAATTTCCCTAGTGCCAACAAAGTAGTCATGAATTCTTTTAGTTTCTGCTTGTCTTGGAAGGTTTTTATTTTTCTGTCAATTTTGAATGATATCTTTGCCATATATAGCAGTCTTGGTTGAAAGTTGTTTTCTTTCAGAATCTGGTGTATGTTATACCAGGCCCTCCTGGCTTTCATGATTTGAGTTGAGAAGTCTGGATTGATTCTTATTATTTAGCCTCTGGATGTCACCCATCATTTTGCTCTCAACCCATTTAAGATTTTTTTCCTTGTACTCCATGTTAGTCATATTGATTATTATGTGGTGTGGAAAAGTTCTTGATCTTTTCTAACTGGGGCTCTGAATATCTTCAGTATGTGAATTTCCCACTTATTTTCTATGTTTGGAAAATTCTCTGATATTATTTTTCTGAAGAAATTTCTAATGCCCTTGGTTTGTACTTCTAGACCTTTTTTAATGCCTATTATGCATACATTAGGTCATTCCATATTATCACATATTTCTTAAATATTCTGGTTGTATTGCTGTAATGTCTTCTCTATATTGTCAGTTTTGAATGACCTGTCTTCCAAGAGTGAGACTCAATTTCCCATGTGATCTAGTCTGTCACCAATTGTTTTTATTAAGGCTTTTAATTCATTTATTGTCTCCTTCATTTCACTCAGAGCCTCTTTTTGGTTATTACTTAGGGCCTCAATTTCACACACACACACACACATACACACACACACACACACACACACACACACATATGAAACATATATATGTTCTTTCGTTTCCTATACATTTTTTTATTTTATTTGTAAGGCCTTTGATCGAATTGAAAATCAAAATTCTGAATTCTCTTGGTATTTTCTGCAGCTCAGTATCAGTGATACTGATGCTGAGCTGATGAGTTGTGGGAGTTTATTATTTCCTCATTCTCATGTTTTTAGATTTCTCAGGTTTTTATCTCTTTTGTATTGGCATCCTCTTCCTCTTTATGTGGGTCTCTCTTCTATGTCTATTTGTTATCATTTTATAGTAAGGCCCGTTCTCACTAAGTTGCTGAGGGCACCCTTGAACCTGTAAAACTCCTGTCTCAGCCTCCTTACATTATAGACATGTACCACCAAGCCTGTCTTTCAATTTTTATTTTAAATAGAAAATGGTTAAATTACTTTCTTTTTTAAGGTAATGAATAAGCTCCATTTAGTATTTAGTGCCTTCCACTTAGGAGAAAAATAGTTAAGAAAGAATACTTAAACAAAGTAGTATGAGGAGCAAGAAACTGGCAAGAGATATCAGCAATAGAGCAAAGTACAGTGGAAAGATGTAGCTATCTTCATGCATATGTACACACACACACACACACATACACACACACACTTCATATATATATAAAATTCTTAGTAATCGTGTTAACTATTTCAATACTTCAGTTGCTAATAGTTGGAACTCAATTTAACTTAGCTTAAGGAGGATAAATGTTTTTGTACAGACAGAGAAAACTTCCTAGAATGGAAGAACTATAGGCATAAGGACATCTCTGCCATATTGAAACAACACTCTCAGTTTAGCTCTCCATTTGCAGCTTCATTCTGTCTGTGTGGTGTGTCTGGGATTATAGCTATACAACACTACTACCATAGGGAAAGAGGTAACCCATCCCCTACATGCACATGAACCCAATAGCTCCAACTCCAATGCACAGATTTTTTTTTCCTAGTTAAAAACTTCGGAAATGATTTTAACTGCTCTTTCTTTCTCTGCCCAACCATGGACCAATCTCTTGAAGCCCATTTCTGGATGATAATTATTTCTCCTTAGGTCACATGCCTTCTCTGGTGTCAAGGATCAAACTCTGTTCTCTGTTACCAGAAAAGAGGAAGAGAATTTCTGAGCAAAAACATTAGGCACCATGATAACCAAAGAAAAAGATTGGTTAGAATAATGTAAATAATTAATTGTTTATATTTGCTACCCTGTGGACCAGAAAGTATTAAAAAATATTTAAATGCACATAAGCTTTGGAGTTAATGAAGTCAAGGCTTAAGGGAGTGAGCCTGAGAAAGACGTGCTGGAATTGTTGGGAGCTAAATTAATTTCACAGTATTTTCAGAATGGTTAGTACTTTAATGTCTATTCAAATACTCAATTATTTTGCAGTTTCAAATTACATTAAATGCGAGTTTAATATTTTTATTTTTATCAAAAGTGACCACGCGAATGTAAAGATTTAGAAAATCAGTGTAACAGTGCTTGTTCTGTTGACAAAACATCAATTCTTAAATTGATCCCAAGGTAATGCTTGGAACCAATTTGTTAAATGTCAGCAAATGAACAAAGATTAGCTTCCCATTTATCACAATTCCATATCTAGGGTATGTTTCATTAATCCTTTGGATATTTCTTGATGAACCCTGGTTTATAATTGGACTTGAGATAGCATCTTAATTTCTTATTTTTTACCCTTATCACATCCTTACTAAGAGAGAAAGTACAAGACTAGCAACATTCACAATGAATGATTCTCAACTACCAGTTTTCAGTAGCAATATATACTTGTTCACTGTGAAATATCTCATTTTACTAATTTAATTTAATGAAGATATAAACTGAGATAAAGACTTATGAACAAGTCTATATTCATAATCATTTTAAGAAGTTGTGTAAGTTTGTGCATACACATATATGGAGAGGGACACAGCTTTTATCTGAATTTCTAAGACTGTGAGTGAAAAATGTTTAAGTGCCAAGGAAAAATATAAGAAAAGGGTTTTGCTTATTTAAATAGAAATATATCAGTAATTTTAACATTTTAATCTTAGTTCTTCGTAGTAATTACCAATGTATTTACTAATATAACAATAAGGAATTCAAAGAGATATATGAAATGCCTGCTGTGAGCTAGGCTCTATTATAGTCTATACATTACCAACTTTAATACATGGCACCACCCCATAAAATAGGCATGATAATTCTCACATTATAGTTGAGAATATTGCAACTCAGAAAGATGAAATACTTGCCCAGGGTCATTTAACAGTAAATGAAAGAGCCAGAATTGGGATCCATTTCTTGTTCTCAGTCCTATTATATTGCTAGGAATATGGTAGGCACTCAATAAATGTGAACTGACTGAAATTAAAATTTTGACATGAGAAATGTGATAGCAGGATAAGAATGAAACATATTCAACCACTCATTAAACTGTTTTTCAAGTAAATAAACTCTAATGTTCTTTTTTACCCCATCCTCCTCCCTTACACATTTTTCCCATATTTTAATATCTTTAAAATATGTGATAATCTTTTTATTTAAAGTCATCTTGTCATTTAAACCACTTAGACAAAATGTATCTCCAGGGTGAGGAAGAATTCCTTAGATGTGCAGAGAAAAATAAAATTGAACTACTATGTTCTTACTACTACTAATTTTGTATAAGATCACATTAGCCTCTTTTTTTGTGTATTTGTTTGCTTTGAGTGCTAAGGATTGAACCCAGGACGTCATGGATGATAAGCATAATTCTACCCCTGAGTTACACCCCTAGTCCTCCAGACTGGCCTCTTAGGCCTACATATAACTGTGTTAATATCATCAAGGGAGCCTAATTCAAATGGAATTCTATTAAACTACATAGTTTCCATATAAACACATGTAGTGGGGGTTTGAATACAAATTACAGTATTTTACATTCATTTCTATGACAAATCTGAAATATTAGATTCAATTAAATTCAATTCTAATCTCTACAGGAACATAGATGCTCCTTTAAAAAATGATTACATTGATATATTAACCTAAATCAAGTAGAAATGCAACTTGGGAAAGGGATAAATTATGATTTTTATCTTTTTCATCTGATTACCCCTAATGAAATGAATAAGTGGCTATATAGATAACATCTTTTCATCTACCCTCGGAGGAGAATTATTGAATTTGCTCACCTGGCAGAATTAGACATAGAACAACAGAATTTATTTCTTCCTACTGAACACAATAAATAAATAAATAAATAAATAAATAAATAAATAAATAAATAAATAAGGAAAAGAAGAAGAGGGGACACATTACTGTTGGAGAAATTTTTTTTATTACTCTAAATCAGCAGAAAACATGCCTGGGAGGGCCTGAAGTAGAGAAAGTTGTAGATTAGGACATCACCTGTGACCAGGTCTTCCCAATCTCTGCTGCATCCCCTTGAGCAGCACAGAAAAACAGACAACTGGGAGTGATTAGACTATGTAATACCTTTTAAAACTATGCAAGAAATTAATTAAACTATTAAGAGTCGTTGCTGAAAAGCTACTAAAACAAAAGAGTTTATTTTTCTGTCTGTCCTGAGAAATGAAGTTATATCACTGAGAAACCTAAGATAGGCTTTCTGAAATTCATCTTATTTCCTATAATAAGATGGGTGGGGACTGAAGCATGCCTTCCAAAAAGAATTACTGTAGTTTGTTATCAGTGAAAGCTCATAAAAGTCTGGAAATATCCTAAGCCAATTTGAATGGCCTAAATAGTCTGTCTGATATGATAAGGATGCAGATAAGATATGAATCTGTCATAAACCCATGGGCTGCCCTAGTCCAGAACAAAAGAAACAAAAGAGAAAAAAAGATCTTTGGAACTAGTTTGATGGTTGCATTTTTATGTGATAAGTAAATGACAACTATAAATGGATGAGAAGCAGAGATGGACAAATTGGGGTGGGAGAGCTTACTATACCAGCTTTCTAGGTGCCTACTCTTAACTCTGCTTGGAAAATTTATTTTCTATATATACACTATGAAGATGAGATAGGATGTTAGAGATAATATAACCTTGGGGTATCAATAGTGAGATATTGTCAGTATTCAAAATGAGAGAATTAAAATCCACAAGTTAAGGATAAAGTTCATTAAACATATCCTTAATCTCTGATATCTTCCCTTTCATTCTTCTCTGAGGAACTGTAGTTTGGAATGTAAAAATGAAGAGGCAGATGTTTGGGCCTTATTTTAATTTAAAGATGAAAATAGATCTCCTGATTTAAAATTAAATTGGAGAGAACACTAACCACAGAGATAGACGTTTCTATTTAGATGTTTCTAATAGATGTTTCTATTTAATGCTGGTATTTTAAACTTATGTTTCATTAAAATTAGATTTGGTGTGGGACAACCCAATATCTTGTGGCTCTTCACATGTACAAAATATGTAACAAGTCTCCATCGATGAGCTGTTGCAATCATTAGAAATTGTTTAGTTAATAGAATTGTGACTTTTATCCCTGTGTCCTTGATAGATTTCAAAAAGATAGAACATCATGTAATATTTCATCTTATTTTTTAGATGAGGTAAATAAAAATATCTTACTTTTATTTTTAGAAGACGGAGTGTATTTGTTTTTGAATTTTATAGACAGGGTGCCATATCGTACATAATATTTTTAAAATTATTTTATTTGCATTGCAATTGTATATCATAATGATGTTCAATGTGATAAAAAAAAAAAAAAGCTTACATGCACTCAGCTCCTTGTGTATTTCCCTCCATGTAGCACCCTGGCCTCATCCTCCCTCCCCACATGAATTAGTAATACATTCACATATTGCCATGGTATTATTGAATTGTTTTCTTCTTCAGTCCTTCCTTTTCTTTTTCTTAACTTCCTCCCCTAACCTCCTTCAACTACTCTATAGGTCTCTCTCTGCCGTATTCAGAGTTCCTTACATTTCCTATTTTCTCTCTAACTTCAAACAATAACGAATGTTGGCAAGGACTTGGGGAATAGGAACTTTTATACACTGTTGGTGAAACTGTAAGTTAGTACAACCACTATGGGGATCAGTTTGGAGATTACTCAAAAAATGAGGAATGGAACCACCATATGACCTAGCTGTACCACTCCTTGATATTTCAGAATAATATAGTGATACATGCATAACCAAGTTTGTAGGACCATAATTCACAATAGTCAAATTTTGAAATCACCCCAAGTGTTTGTCAACAGATGAATGCATAAAGAAAATGTAATATATAAGCTAGGTGTGGTGGTACATGCTTGTAATCTCAGTGTTTGGGAGGCTGAGACAGGAGGATTGAAGATTTGTGGCCTGCCTCAGCTTTTTAGTGAGGTCCTCCGCAACTTAGTGAGACCTGTTTCAAAATAAATAATAAAAAATAGGGCTGGGGTATAGCTCAGAGGTAGAATGCCCCTTGGTTTAATCCTCAGTTCCACAAAGAGAAAAAAAGAAGAAAGAAAGAAGGAAAGATGGAAAGAAAGAAAGAAAGAGAAAGAAAGGAAGGAAAGAAAATGAGGTATATAAACACAATGGTATTGTACCCACCCATAAAGAAGAAAAAAAAAAAGTCATTTTCAGGAAAATGGATAGGACTGAATAGAACTGAAGAATACTAAGTTCTATTAGAATCTCACTTTTTGCTAAGTGAGATTAGTCAATCTCAGAAAGTCAAGGATGGTATAATTTCTTTCATATGTGGAATATATTTTACTTTTAGGTGAAATTAATGAAACAGGGAGAAGTCACATGTCATTCCCAAATTTGCAAATTATGAATGATAGAGAATTTAAATATCCAGTTTCCTTACAGTATGCAAATTCATCTCAATTTCTTCACTTGGTTGCGTATTAAGAAAGGATAGCAAGCGGGGCGTGGTGGCGCACTCTTGTAATCCCAACATTCGGGAGGCTGAGACCGGAGGATCCGAGTTCGCAGCCAACCTCAGCTACCTAGTGAGGCACTCCGCAACTTAGTGAGACTCGGTTTCAAAATAAAGAATAAAAAAATAGGGCTGGGGGTATAGCTCAGAGGTAGAATGCCCCTGAGTTCAATCCCCAGTACCACAAAAAAAAAAAAAAAAAAGAAAGGATAGCAGATAAATAATATATCTGAGCCCAAGTAGGAACCCATAGTTAATAGAAATGCATTATTTGTTTTACTGCCTAAATGAAAACATTTATGATCTTTAGTGATAAAAGAGAATGTTAGAAATAAATTGAGATAATGAAAAAGAGAGAATATTGAGAAACTATGGAAAGAAATACATGAAAGAAAAATTCTACATTAATTAACTATTTAGCTAAAGGTATTTGTACAGCCAAACCAGAAAAATGAAGTTTACCTGTACATTTTAGCTTTTACCATCTTATTAAAAAGCCAAACATTAACAAGTTAATACCAAATATTAATTTCCTATGGAGCCTTCCAGGTAATAATCTTCAGAATGATCACATATTTTTTAGATAGTAAGGCATCATTAAGTGATATTATTTTCTAACTTTTAAAGCTTCTTTCCATAATATAACTGATAACAACTTATTTCATCTTTCAAATTTCTCCCTGTATATTAAAAATCAGATGTTAGTGAAAAGTTCAGTAATACACTTAGTTATATAAAAAAGTCATATTTTCTACCTGATGAGTACTTAAGAATTTTGTGAGAGAACACGTTAATAACAATGTTCTGTTATTGTATATAAACTTATAAAGACCTTTTTTTCTCACTTCTCTTATGTTCTATAATTAGGGCCTGTAAATTAGACTGACAAAAAGACAGATTAGCAGAAGGGAAAAAAACTGAGTATTTATGCATATAATGTGCACAAACATGTGTAACTCAGCGATGTGTAACTCACAGGGTGATTAGAATTGGAAGCTCATATACCATTTTAACAAAAGGTAACAAATTTGTGTAGAATTAAGAAGACAAGAAGAAAGGAGTTTAGGCTTCTAGGGGTAGCAAATTTTGGAAAGGTAAATATATGGGAGAAACTAATTGAAGAAGCCATGGTCTAAATTGCTTCTGTCACCCCAAAATTTATATGTTAAAATTCTAACCTCCAAGACAGCTGTATTAGGGGGTGGAGCCTGTGAATTATTGATTAATTATAAAGATCAAGCCCTCAATAATGGGAATAGTTCCTTTATAAAAACAGATCAAATAAACTTATTCGCCCCTTTTTCTACAGGAAGGTGCAGTGAAAAGATACATTCTATGAACTAGAAAACAGGCTTTATCCAAATACTGACTCTGTTGACACCTTGATCTTGAACATCCCAACCTTCAGACAATAAGGAGTAAATTTTTATTGTTCAAAGACAACCCAGTATATAGTGTTGCAACACTTCAAATGAGTGTCCCTCCAAGGTTCATGTGTTAAAGACTTAGTTCTTTGTTTGCATTATTGGGAGGTAATGGGTCTTTGAAGAGTTGAAGCATAATGGTGTGTCCTTAGGTCACTAGAATGTGCTCTTGAAGGAGAATATGGAACTCCAGTTTCTGGATCTCTTTTTTTTCTTCCTGGCTTGGGATGCAAGCCGTTTGCTTCACCATGCATACTCACCACAATGTGCTTCCTTTGCTGGAGGTCTAAAGCATGGTACCACCCAAGCTTGGATGGGAACTTTTAGAACCAGAAGCCATCATAAATCTTTTTTCTTTATAAATAGTTGCCTCAGATATTTGACTATACCGATGAAGAACTGATTAATACAGTTATTTTGTTATAGGGGCCCAGATGGGATAAGGCACAATATAAAGGTTATTTTAGAAAGGATTATGTTAGTGCAGTTCAATCTTGTTGCTGACTCTATCTTTAGTAATAGAGATTATTTTCCACTTCCTGCTATGGGGAATGGGAGGAGAATATTTTCAAAAAGGAAATTTTATATTCTGCTTTTTGACATATACAGGGAGGACAACAAACTCTTTACATGTTTACCCCTTCTGAATTGCTTTTGGCACAAAATAATCCTGTGCCAAAGTGGCATATTATTGGAAGGAATGTACTGATCCCTTTCAAAACCAATTCCCCATAACTTCAGATAGGAGTAAATGTGGACAGACAAGGGACATGGTAATTAAATCATATGACATAAAAATAATATAGATATGCATACATTACTATAATGTTCTGTCTTCAATTCCTTTGGAAAGATACCCAGGAGTGGTAAAGCTGGAGGCTCCCTTACCAGTCTTCTGAAGAACTTCCATGATGATCTCCATAGTGGCTGCTACTAGTTTTCAATCACATCAATAATGTATAAGGATTCCTATGTCCCCATATCTTCACTAGCATTTATTGTTTTTAATTCATGATTATTATTAGAGCAACACATGCATATCCATGTTTCTAGCAGTGTGATTTACAATAGCCAAATTATAAAACCAACCTAGGTGTCCATCAACAGATGAATGGATTAAAAAACTGTGGTATATATGCAAAATGGAATTTTACTCATCTATAAAGGAAAACAAAATTATATCATTTGCAGAAAAATGGATGAGCTAGATGACATCATGATGAGTGAGATTAGACAATGTCAGACAGCAAACAATTGTATGTTTTCTCTCATATATGGAAGCCAGAAGGAAATTGGGTAACAAAAGGGACTCCAGATAAAGGAGGAGAGACTCCAGTAGAGAGGTGGAGGGGGTTTAAGGAAGGAATTGAGAGAGAAACTTGATGGAAGCAACAGTTCAAATAGTACCATATACATATACAAAATTATCAGTACCAATATCAATTCCATGTATACTGAAGGGAAGGTTGTGGGGTGGGATCCAGAGGAAATGCACTCATTGTTGCATGCAGGTATGTTCCTACCACACTATATCTCATTATGATGTATACTTACAATTCACCAATAAAAGTATATTAAAAGAGGAAAGTAATATAGTATCTCTGAATACTAGATAGTATTCTTTTAGGTGGTTTATGTTGCTATAAAATTAAATTTATTCTTCTGCTGATCCAAATCAGAAAAGTCTAACTGTTCTAACTTCGGTGACATACTGCCAAGTTAAGAAGGAACTATAAGAATTATGATGAGGTGGATACCCAGATACTGATTAATTAAATTTTTTAATTCTTTGGAAGAAGATAGATCTACTGATCTTCCAAAATTATCTTAGAACTTTCATTCACTAATAGGAATAGGAAAACATCAAGTTATATATAGATATAACTGAAAGTGACAAATTCTTAAAATGTGAGTTGTCAATAGTTGCACATTCATCATTTATTGTGCTACAGTAAGATTCTTGGTAGATTATTTCCTACTCATGTTATGTATTGGTTGTGAGTCAACTGTGGCTCTGATCCACCAGCCTTCTTTATTTCAGGCCCTAGGCAAGAGGAGAGTCCCCATTTTAGGATATATCATTCTGGCAATGGAAAGAGTAATGGTGGAGACAGAAAATGACTGTGTAAGTTTCTGCTCAGAAACAGCATACATCACTTCCCTTCACATTTCAGTGTTCAGATCAAGGGACATGATCAGCATTGATGGCAATGAAGTGGGAACATAATGTTCAAAATGTCCTTAAGAGGACAGTGGCAAAATCTTATATAAACACAAAATCATTCTCTATAAGAAGTCAAAATACCTTCCCTCTAATTTCTTTAGGTGGCAAAGTTTACCATGTCTTTTTATGGACAGGATCTAGAATTCTACTTCTGTTTGCACTGCTACAATCTTTATATAGAACAGTCTTCAACCATGATACCAGCATAAGCTGGTTTCTCCTCTTTATACTTTGCCTCTGCTTCCAATACATTCTGCACAACAATGATCTCTTCTTTTCTTCTTGTAGTTCCTCCTCCTCCTCCTCCTCCTCCTCCTCCT
>PVLC010042752.1:0-12833 GCA_004027655.1 Graphiurus murinus | reverse complement strand
GGAATGCATGTGTGTGTGCAGGTGTACATAGGAATGCAAGCACCAACAATAAGACACCCCTTGCAGACTCCCAGCCTGTAGCTCTAGCTTGACTATTAATTAACTAAAGACTGAAAGTTAGGATTTAAATTTTCCATATTTCAATTTTCTTGCTTGTGATAGGAGGAAATTAACCATGTGATTTCTAAGTTCCCTTTTAAACAATTTGTTTAAGTATATATTCATTCAACAAATATGGAAGACTATATATCTATATCTATATCTATATCTATCTATTTATATAAAATATATATATATGTGTGTGTGTGTGTGTGTGTGTGTGTGTGTGTGTGTGCTGTGTCTGTGCATGTGTGTTGAAGTTCACACCCCTGAGAGTAAACCCAGAGCTATTCTACCTCTGGGCTTTACTCCCTTTCTTTAATTTTTTTTCTCGTGAAACAGGGTCTCACTAAGTTTCTGAGACTGGCCTTGAACCTATGATCCTCCTTTCTCAGCCTCCTAAGTTCTAGGATTATAGAAATGTACCACATCGCGCAGCCTGGAGGACTCTTTATGAAAGAAACTGTGCCAGTGTTGGAAGCTTGATGATGAATAAGGTAATCCTGGCTCTCTGCTGCATGGAGCTTCCATTTCCACTTCCTGTGTGCAGAGAGCATTTCAAGGTGTCATAGAGGCCACAACAATGTAGTAGATAAGGCACTTGCTCATAAGTGTTCTTGCACTAGGAAAATGACAAATGAACACATGACTGTGTGGCAGTTACTTTACCAGAGTCACAAATAAAGTGCTATTGTTGACCAAAAAGAGTACCTTCAAGTTTAGAAATCCAAAATATCTTCTATAAAAAAGCAGCATTTGAGCAAAGTGTTCAGGAACCCAAGCTCAGAGACAGAGAAAGGCATTAAACACCAGGAAGATTTTACAAAATAGTCAGCAGAAATATTGGACTGATGTTGGCATACCTGAAAAATTGTACAGTTTTAGTACATTTTAAGTGTGCATATTACTTGGAGTCATCCTAACAAAATATGACAGACTGCGTGACTTAAGCAAGGTGTTGACAGGGTTGTTTCTCTGCTGGGCTTGCAGATGGCCTTCCTCTCCCTGTGTCCTCATGTGGCCTTTCTTCTGTATGTGAGTGCATCCCTGTCCTAATCTCCTCCTCTATAAAGACCAGTCAGAGTAGAGTAGGTCTCACCCTAACAACCTCACTTTAATGTAATCACTTCTTTAAAGGCTTCATCTCCAAATGTAGTCTCATTCTGAGGTATTGAGGTCAGGGCCTCAACACATGAATGGGTTAGGGAAGGGAAGGTGAGAATTTGCTCATAATGGTATGTGAAGGCTATCGTGAAGGATAAGGCTGGATATTGGTTACATAGGAGCTTAATACTATTTAACTTCCTTTGTAATTTACATTAAAGGATTTGGAGCCAGATTTTAGTATCATCACATTTTATCTTAACAATGTGAATCAGGCTACTAGTATAGTGGAATAAGAGTGATAAGGCAATTTTCGTTGAAGGGCAGAATTGAAAGACATTGACAGTTTACTGGATGTGAGTTTCAGAAGAAAGAGAAGAGTTGAAAGATAACCCAAATTTTCCTGTATCTATCAGTGGGACTATGACAGCTGTAATACAATCACAGAGTCAGAGAATGAATGGTGTGTAGCATGTGATGTTTAGTTGTAATGAACATTGAGATTGAGTTTCTGCAGGCCACCAGAAATGGTGCCTAGTAGGCAGTTACTAACAGTATTGGGAATTGTGGGCAGGTGAAGGTGGGTGGGCCATTCATTTAGAGATGATAAAAACAACTTCAGAATGAGTCAGGTTTTTTTGTTTGTTTTGTTTGTTTTAGTGTCTCTGGAAGAAAAGGAAGACAAAGGAGGTTGTGGGGCAACGATATAAGAAAGTCTAGAACTGTAATAAGAGGGTATTTTCAGAAGAGGGGGATGTTTTGTATACTTTATGCTCCCTGCTTAGGCAGATGAATTATCTGGAGAGAGAGAGAGAGAGAGAGAGAGAGAGAGAGAGAGAAAGAGAGAGAGAGACAGAGAGAGAGAGAGAGAGAGAGAGAGAGAGAGAGAGAGAGACAGAGACAGAGACAGAGACAGAGAGACAGAGACAAAGAGAGAGACTGAGATTGACTTACAAGCTCCATAAGCTGACTAGCCAGGAATCAATCTGCATCACGGTGCTGATCCTGGGTCCGGACACGTCTGAGGAAAGCTTGTAATATTTGGCAGAAAAGAATAGTCCATTCGATGTAAATTTGGAGGTTTCCTTTCAATCACGAATTCTACTATAGCATTTATACAGCCCAGATTCTTATCAATTAGCCTTGAAGGCAGTCACCCTTCTGAACTCTATTCTTTCACTTCAATCAAGGCAGGTCATGTTTTCAATGAAAGTTCTTCTATCTGACCCCATTAACATTATCATAGTAGACCTGGCATCAATAAGTTACTATTTTAATCCACCAGAGAATACATACTCTGGTCCATTTAAATTCCAGAAGATGTAGACTTTGGCCTTTGCTAGTCCTTGAAACACTTACATTAATTGTCTCACTCAGCTCTACTTGCTATGGTATTCAAGATGGGAAGTGGGTATCTTAATGCAAATAAATGCAGCATTCTCTCTCCATTTTCCCTCTTAGCATCCCATTGCTCTTCTCCTCCTCCCTTTCCTGTTTTTGAATGCAATTTATTTTAAGAACCCAGAAGAGATGCTTCAATATTTGCTGATATTAACTGGTTTTTATCTTTCCCCACTCCCTTTGTTGTGGGATAACCCGGTCCCACACGTGGGTCCTTGGCATCCATGATAAAAAGAATTTTAACACGTGCCATTTAGGAACAAAAAGTAGGAATTTATTTAGGAAAAATAAGGGAAAGGAGAGAAAAACAGGTAAGTGGGCATCTTCCTGTCCTGATGTGCTTTCCAGGTCCCAAGAGAGTGAGGCGTGGTTTACTCCTTTCCTTTATAGGCTTTTAAGAGGGCTGGGCACAGAAGAGGTCTGGACCTCCTCCTTCTTCAGGAATTGGTGGGCGCAAATTGAGTAGGTGGTCCAAATTGAGTCCTTCCTCTTTCTCAGGTTTTAAGATAGGTCTGCCCTTAGCTGAAAATTTCCAGTGTCTTTTGTCCTGGCTTTTAGGTGGGGGGCAGGGCCTAAGGAACTTCCAAAGGTGGAATGGAGGCTGTTGCGCTTTAGTTTCAGGTGTTTACATTAAAGTGATATCTGTATTTTTCTTTCCCATTTGTCTCCTTCCTGCCTAATTATTTCTTCTATCCTACATCACCTTCATAAGCTCCGTGGAAAAAACTCCAACTGCAAAACAGCAAATAGAACATTACTTAATCTCTCAGGGAAGCTAAATAAATGATCAGATGCTCAGGCAGCAAAAAAACTTACCAGAATTCTCCCAGGCACATGTTTGACTTCAACAATCTTCCTTTTCCTGACTCTCCTGTTGAATCTATCTTTGACACCAAGTCTAATTTATAAATCTTTTCACACTGAATCAGTATACATCATTATAACTATAAGTTCCAGAGTTGGATTACCAGAGAAACTGAAAAAAAAAGAGCCTTTATCAGTAGATTACAAGTTTAAGTGCTATAATGGCATTCTTAGGATTTAAGATCAGCAACTCTTCCCGAATTAGAATTGACAATGTCTTCATTGCTGTATTTGAGTTTACCACTTTAGAGTACTGAAATTACTGAGCAGGTAGATAAATTAAAGCAATTGGGATGGAACTAAGGATACAATTTACAAATGGAGGGCACTAATCTTTCTTTGAACACAATTAAAATTTGTGCTTGATTACTGAGATATGTACATTTCAAAGTTTGATTGGGATGCAGAGGGCATAAAAACAGTTCATTCATGATAATTTAAGTTCAAATTGTAAAAGCCAGCAGATATGAAGGAAGAATCCTAAAAGGACCCATATATGTAAGTCAACAACATCCTTTCCCTTAATAAAAATGAGTTAACTTAAGCCAATGCAGAGCATTACTTCTCTTCTGGATTGAACTATATATTTCCAAGAACTTTATAATACTAATGTTCCCCAACTTGCAGCAGTGGAACAGAGAAACCTGAGTTGAATTGCTATCTAAATGAACAGACCTCAAGAAATGGAAATGCTGTACAAATCTAACATGGCAGCTTAAGAAACAAATTCCTTCCTGGGAAAACTTGGAAGCATGATGAATGGATACTTGTCCATTATCTCATGCATCACTGATGTTGAAACCTTTCCATCTTTTATTTTTAATTGGCTGTAATAACCTGGACTGCTGGTCAGCCACAGTAAATTCCTTGGTTAAAAAAAAAGAAAAGAAAAGAAACTATTACTCAGAGTAAATAAACATTCTCTATGTAGAGAAAAATGGTCATCAAATGGTAGTGGAATATAAAATTCTAAATAAAAATATCTTTAATTCGTCTTGGATTTTGAAGCAGGGGCTGGAGTGCAGCAAGTGGAGTTTGTGTGCTTTGCAAGCATTTTCCGAAAATGACAATGCAGAGCCTATTTAGTGATTATAATTACCTGTCACTGTGCTTCCAGGGACTGGCTGGAGATGAGAGTGCTGTGCGCCTGGCAATGTGGTGCTGAATGGGAGATAAAAACTGAGGACATGTCTGTTGCTTGCTCATCCTGAGGATACTGTGAGGATATGCCTGCTTACATGGTCGGCCTATAGATAAAGCAGGTGCGTGGCCTCAAGCAATAGCAGCTATGCTCTAGGACTCAAAGAGGTGTCAGACATGCCTGACTGCACTAGCAAGGCAATTCTACTTTTAGATTCACTTCGTTTTTTTGGAAAAAAGTGTGCTCATAAATCAAGTCAGGTAGATTTGTGCAAATCATCGTGTTTTTTTGGTGTAATGATCCACTGTCAATTAGACTCTGAGACTCCTGTGTCATCCTCCTTTCCACATTAATCACTTGCCCAGTTGACTCAGGAGCTATGCATGATACCATGGGCAGTTAGATCCTACTCCTTGCACATATTTGTCCACTATTTCCCAGTTGTAGGATTGTGTATGTTAACTTTAATAAAGATATTATTATTAGAAACAAAAGATGATCTGGGAGTATCAAGGGAATGTCCAAGCCCCACTGAACTTATTCTTTAGTTTTCTGCTAAAACATGAATTACTTGAGAATCACTAACCTAGAGCCAGGTGTGGTGGTGCACATTTGTAATCCCAGTACTTGAGGGGCTGAAACTGGAGGATTTCAGGTTCTCAGAAACTTAGCCCTCTGCAACTTAGTGAGATTGTGTTTCAGAATAAAAAGATAAAAACAGGGCGGGAGGTGTAGCTCAGAGGTAGAACACTCTGGGTTCAATCCCCAGCACAACAAACAAAGAAACAAACAAAACCCAACAAAAACAAAAAACTAGAAAGACACTAACTCAAGAATCAGAAGATGTGAGTTCAGTATATGCTTTCCATCTTAATAAAGATAATCCAAAACAATAACAACAGCAAAAGAACAAGAACAAATCACAAAATCCTTTAAAACAGGTCTAAAGACATCATTGCTCATCTGTTTATATAAAATGAAATATAATCTTTTGCTTCTCTACTATTGAGAAAGACTGTCAATTATAAATGAAGTACCATCAGTGAAATCATACTTTGACCTCTAAAGTGCTATGAAAGTGTAATGTGGCCAAATAATAGAGACAAAAACTGGCAGTAAACAGAAAGAGGAAGGGTGACAGGAACAGCAACATGCCTTATATTTTTCTGCCATTTTATTATTTAGGTATGTTTGTTTTTTGTGATAGATAAAATATTAAGGTGGGCTATTTTGATTTGTGGTTGTAAAATAATTCATACTGGCTAAGAGGATGTGTGTGTTTAATACTTTGCTTTTGTTTTTTGGGGGACTTCTAACCATTCAAGGACTTCAAATCCCTCCCTCAGGTCCCTATCACACCATACTAGGTTTTGTTCAAGATTATATAAAAATTTAACCTAATTAGGACAATAGTTGCATTTGACAGAAGAATAGATAAGACTATTTATTGTACTTAGTGATAATCCCTTTGTGAAAGGGATTTACAATACATTGCACGGAAATGAAGTTCATAGAGGATATTTTTGGATTGGTATCTGTAGGAAGAATAAGTCATATCAGCATTTAATTTGAGATATGGGACAAGAAGAAAGGAAAATGAAATATAGAGGGCTTGTACCCTACCTAATTTTGGATATGGCTTTGTTTTGCATTGAACTGATATGGTATGTGTCATTAGTATGAATTTCTGGAATGCTAAGTGGTTAGGTGGTAAAGCTTCAGATTTATAGGGCCATGTTGGGGTCATTCTGAGAGAGAAGAGATTTCTATAAGTGAATGACCTCATTACACATTTCTCCCAAAAACAGTAATTGGAGAAATTTCTGAGATCACAAGATTAGAATATTTTCAGAAGGGAAAGATAGTGTTGTCAAAGTAAAGTGAATTCAGAGTCAAATTAATTACTATCTATCAATGAAATATTGATATACAGCACATGTGTTTGTATGTTATCTGGCCTTATTCCCTCTTTTCATATATCCACCAGTGTAAAATCATAAGGGTTGACTTTATCTACTAATAAATTACAAAGTCTCTAACTCTAAATATCATAGTTAGATTAAGTTTACACCTTCTGAATATCTCACAATGAGGATTAAATTTGAACACATGAGCCTTTGTGTTCATCCAAACAATAGCGCTTGATCAGAATTCATTTTGGCTTCTTGAAAACTAGCATGCCTTTTTTAATTGTACCCTTGAGATACAGTAAGACTCTAAACCAGGAATTACTACAATGTAATCAATTATGTATCTGAAAATCAGATGATTACAGTGGAAATATATTGAGTAAGGTGAAAAGAAATAAAGAACAACCTGGTACACATTAGATTCTTATGTGAGTAAATTTAAGAGACTAAAAATTAGAATTAGAAGACAGGATACATTCGAGTGATGCTCATCTGGAAATGGTATGCATATATCAATAAGATGCATATAACATTTAAAAATTCACAGCAAAACTGATCATTCAGATTTGCATATCATTGATGTTGACATAAGTTAGCTTCAGTGAAGGGGATGAGATCAGACTGCAAAACTTACACAGGGATAAAAAAATTGATAATAATTATCCTGAGACAAGGGATCACTAGAGGTATTGACAATTATGGAAAATTATTTTTAACTTGCTAAATTATTAATAAGCATAGAATGATAAATGCAACAAAATAGACTTTTTTAGAATAGTAAATAATTAACAATAACTCTGTTTTCTCTGTCTCTCTGTCTCTCTCTCTCGCCTCTCCCTCCATCCCTCCCTCCCTCTCTATACAATGGGGATGGAATGTAACACTATTTCATCCTAGTTGGGGACAAGAATGCCCACTAGAGTATTAGTAAAACATTTGTTTTTATTAAAGTTCTGTTATATTCTCTAATATCTGCATTGACCATAAGTTGACTTTCTAACACTTAGTTTGGTAGTATGTACTCAATATACTAGGCATAGTATACTCATATACTATATTGAATAGTATATTCAATACTTAGTATGGTAGCATACACTCAACACACATTTCCAGAATGAACCAATCAATATTTTACCATAGTCTAAATCTTTATATATCAGACTAATTATTCCTTTGCATAAAAATGGATTTGTCCAGTGCAAAGCAATTATATCACTGCTGCCTAAATATGTTCAAAATTCAGGTTTAAAGTATAGAAGTTTTAAGACTTGAATTATCTCTAATTCCGTAGCTGGAAATTTCTACTCTTTTGCTGTGTTAGATTCTGGACAACACGAAACATATCCATTGTTTTGCTTTCCATGAATGTGATAATGATGTGCAAAAGGCTCTCTGCCTGTGAACATCTGGAAATGACTGATGTAGTTGCAGAAGAAAAAAAGAAATAGCTGTTATCATTTCCTGGGCTAAGTGTTAACTGGATGACTTCTCTATTTCTCACTATTAAATAATCTCTCAGGTGTTGCTGCTGAGGTTAAATTCTATTCCTTTGCTTTCCCAAGATATTGCTGTTTATGCAATTTTGTCTGCTTTACATGGCGATTGTAATAGAAAAATCTCAGTGTCAAAGGATCCTGAGAATAAGAAACAGAACTTGTAATATATTTCTTTCCTTTATACAGTATCTATCCATTTTGCTGGCACCATTTGTTCATTTTGCAAAAGACTTTTATTCACCTGCTGAAGTATATTCTTCTGTGACTATTCTCTTTATTGTAGTTGCTTGTTTTCAGTTTGCCACAAATGGGAAGCTATCGTGCTGGGATGTAGGTATTACTTTATTCAAGAATAGGGTTATTGCAGGAGGAGGAGAGAGTAAAGAGAACACAGCAACAAGAGGAAAAACACTTTTGTGTGTGTTTTCGTTTTTCCTCTGCTGATTACTTTTAAAGCCTTTGGGCTCACATTATGACCTTTTGTTTAGACAGGTTTCTGTGGTTCTGCATTGAGGGAGACACTGCTGCATTTGGTTGGCTTTTATTCTAGCTGAGAAGAAGGTAAAGTACAGCAGTACAATAGAATGGAATTGGAATTAGGTGGCATGCAAATTCAGTAAGTCATGTCCATGGCTACACAATAGCCCTTCGCGCTGGCTGTACTTGATAACCTAGTGAAGGAAAGCTGTCCCTTGATTGAATTAGGCTGCTCTTGCACATGCACAAAAAGCCAAAATTAGACAGAATTGTCTATGAAACAAAGGGCAGATTTCTCCAAACAGCTGGAGAAAAAGCACATTTCCTCTAAAACCTTCTCCTATAAGGGGGAGAGCAGCTCTCAAAAGGACTTGCACACTCTTTGAGATGTATGTTTGACAGATTTGTTCTTAGACCAAGGACAAATTAATGAGGTGAACTTTGCTCAAACAATAGAAATAATGTACCTGGTAAGAAAAACAAAGCATTGTTCTATAAGGGCAAAGAGCTTGATTTGCTTAGCAACCTAAAGAACTGAAATACAAGAAGCTTGAAAGAGCCTCTTTTCCTAAAGGGTATTTTTAAATTCCAGATTCCATTTTGGCTTGTGCTTGATTTTCTTGGAGCTTAGACATTAATTAAAAAGTTATTTAAAACAGGTCTAAATTTGGGGGGAAAGAAAAAGTTGCTTTAAGAGGATGACCTGAAGACAACCTGAGTAGAAAGGAGTTAAGAGCCAGCAACAGTATCAGGATGACTCATTACATTAATCATTTTAATTAGTAAATGCCTTAAATATTTGTCATTATGATAAATACCTCATATATATTATTACATTTGCAACATAATAATATGTAGCTCTTGTTATTACCCTTTTATATATTAGGTGCTGGATTAGAGCTACATTAGAATTCAGTTTAGAGGTTTTCATAAAATAACAAAGCTATTAAATTTCAGAGAAATACTGAACATTGGCCACATTCATATCCCATCCTCTTGTTCACTGCACTATTATTTCCCAAAATGAGCACTCCAGAACTCACTTGTTTAAAACAGTCTGCATAAATAACAAGACAAAATAAATTACAGAAAGACTGTAAGCGATAAGCTAAACTCTTCACCTGTTAACAATGCACACGACACTATTAAAGTACTGAAATCTCTGACATTACAAAATCTATAAAAACTGAATCTATATAAACTGAATCCAACAGTTTACCAATGTAATTAATGATAAAATCTTCCTTTTTTCTGTACAAAATTTCAGCACGCTTACTTGGGGTGCTGTTGGTAACAGATTCCTCATTTTTGAGAAGATCTAAAATATATCTAATGTCAGACATTGTGTTAGGTCTTGTTCACAAATGCAGCCTCTGTCCTTAAAGAGTTTACAACCAAGTGAGGTGTCAAGGGGCAGAACACTGTGCACTAAAATCTATAGTGATAATGATACTGGGATAGAGGTAAGCTAATGGTCCTGGGAGAAATGATGAGAGAGCAATTCAATAACTTTAAAAAGCTGTTATCAACTATGGATACTGGGTGGCAAACAATTTTTGAAGAAAGTATCAATGAAATATTTGCAGCATGGATAGAGTTTAATTGCCATTGACTTTGGTATCTTTGAATAAAAAGAAAAAAATTATATTTTATTTAATCGAAAGGTTTACGACCAGTAATGGAGCATGGTGATTATATGGTATCCAATCAGAGATTAATGTCGGGCAAATGATTGCTACGATTAATTACTGTGTTGAATTCAGTCAGGTGATGTATGTTGAATATCTCAATGCTTTTCTTATTAACCTAATAAAGAGGCTCATACTGACTCCAGACATTGCTTTCTCTGAACTAAAGAAGATAATTAGAAGCAATTATCACCAATACCAAGAAATGCTTTCATTCTACTTGGAAATGTGTGTGCGTGTGAGAAGAGGGTGTTGATACAAAGTACTGGAAGATACTAGGTAATGTGATGATTATAGAAAAAAATGAGAAATTTATCCCTATTATTAAACATTTTAAAATATGTATTTCAAACTCTCAAGAATTTTTAGTTGAGGATAAATAACACTGAGAATTGAAAACCAAAGACCTAAATAAGTGGATTAAAGCAGATGTCATGGAATTAACATTTAACAGACTAAGAAGGAAAAAAGCTGTTTATCACAACCCTACCAAGGAATGAGACTAAGGTGTGTGTGTGTGTGTGTGTGTGTGTGTGTGTGTGTGTGTGTGTGTGTTACTAGATGTTTAAGGTTTTTAACCCATGGGTGTTTTACATCTGCGCTATACCTGCAGCCATATTTTATTTTGAAATAGAGTCTCACCAAGTTGCTGAGATCTTGCTAAGCTGCTGAGATTGGTCTCAAACTTGCAATCCTCCCATCTCAGGCTCCTAAGTACTGGGATTACAGGTACTCACCATTGCACCCAGCTGAAATTAAGTCTTCTTAATACCTAGGTTTAGAAGGTGGTGTTTACTTATTAGGGATAAAATTCATAAGGGGAAAGTAGTGGCACCACAAAATTAAGGAATGTTTGGTTGGAAGTCCCAGAAGCCCAACCCAAACTGACTTCAGATTTTTTAAAATGAGAAATGTTTATTTGCCAACATATCTAGGAAATCTGAGCATATCATATTTATTTTTTGCTGAATTCATGGCTAAAATGGTGTGTGAACTTTTTTTTTTTTTAGTCTCTTAAGTTTTCATTTTATCTTACTTTTATTTCTGCTTTTCTCTGTTTTGTTTGTGTGTTATCATCATTCTCTTCTGCCACAGACAGGTTTCTGTCACATAACAAGGATGAGGGACACCAATATTTACAAACCAACAACATATAACAGCTAACCCCTAAATGAAAATAATTTCTTCCCCAGAAGGTATCTACCACATCACATAGAAGAACCCTAATTATCTCTCCTTTGGAGCATAGATATCTCATATCTAACTCCCAGGTGCATTGGTTTGCAGAGAAGACCAAAGTGGGCTCCTATGCCTTCTCTTCTGATCAGGGATTCATACAAACTTGGATATTTTCCATTTTGCAGGAACAATAGAATGAGAAACAGCTTGTTCTCTAGTGATTGAAAGTGAAATGCGCAGAAAAGCATAACAAATGTCTCCTTCTAGTATCAATTTATAATGTTCCCATTTTTGTGATCATTGGATGTAAGATGATATAGTCTCACAATCATGAATTTATCTGGCAGGGTGTAGGTTGCTAAAAATTACCTTTTGATCTTGTACTGACCAATGCTAAGACCCCTGCTGAGGTGTCTCAGCATTAGTGTGCTTATTTGAGGGAAAGCTGAAAAGTCAAACTGAGTCTCAAGGCATCCTTTGAAATAACAAAGATGTTTGCAGCTTTAGCCCCAAACCATGATCAAATTTTAACACTGTCAATATATTACCATCAAGCCTGGTACAGTGGTAATATATGATGGTAATATATATGTAATTGCACTACTTGGGAGGTTGAGACAGCAGAATCACAGGTTCGAGGCCATCCTCTGTCAGTTAGAAACATCTTCAGGAACTTAGCAAAATATTCTTCCTGTTTCAAAAAGCAAAAAAAAAAAAAAGTGTTACGGGTATATCTAAGAGGTAGAATGCCCCTGAGTTCAATCTCCAGTACCAGAAAAATAAATAAATAAAATATGTTACTATCAGATCCATTCACCTTGTTATTTTCTTTCTCCTTGAAACAATTGCATTGAAGCAATGTTGTATTTCATATTGATCTGATTTTTCTTTTTTAATAGAGTAAAATTTAGCATCCAATGCTTTCTTGTTGACAGTAATAATTGCCAGTTTGTTACAACTTCTTTCTTATCAGGGGACTTGCAATTCTAGGACCAAGTGGATGTTCATTCTTTTTTATATCTCAAGTTGAAATAATCATAAGAATATTTGATAATTTTAAATGCATATGCTTTTATCAGTGAGTATTTCATCTTCTCATCTCTAAATAATATAAATTATATGATAATGTTTTTTCGTAGTGTAGAGTTAACCTAAGTAGTTAAAAATAAGCTTGAAGATACAAAGCCTTGTTTGCACTTGAGGTATATGTACAGATCAGTACATTAACTGAAAATGTTTCCATGTTGGACTTCACATGCGAATGTCTCTTAATCTTTTGTAAGCCTTTTGGGTGTTGAGTCTTTGCTTTTTGCCTTTCCAGTTCTATGAGGATTGACTTCATTGATTTGCATGGGTACATACCCATATGAATGGAAAGTAAATTGAAAACCAGGAGAAAGTTTCTTGTTTGCATTGCCCCCCTTATTTCTGTGTGTTTTGGTATTTCAAAAATACACTTAAACTGGGCGTGATG
>PVLC010042751.1:0-12819 GCA_004027655.1 Graphiurus murinus | reverse complement strand
TGGGATTACAAGCCTGCGCCACCACTCCTAGCTAAGATTTTCTGTTGAAATCCTTTTTGTTACTCTCAGCTGGCAAGCTTCACATTCACATACATTTCTTCAAACATTATTTCAAGTCATTTCAAACTCACTTTACTTGTGGTTATGCACAGATAATGGTTTATAGCACTACACAGTATTATCGTGCTGTAGTGAACATTCACCATTTCTTTGGGCTCCGCAAGCAACGTCTCCATCTTTATTTTGGGACACCCCACCTTGTGCACAGACCACTCTTCTCCTACAGTGGAAACTGAAGGGGAGAATCTCTTTCTCCCAGCGTAGGTCATGAGGGAGTCAGCTAATCAGGCTCTACTATCTCACACTTTAAATCCTGAGGGAGTCTTGCTAAGATTCAGAAACACCTCAGACGTTATTTACGGTGTGTAGAGTCTTTGAGATTTGGCTCTCAGCCATGGTATTTCTGAATGTCCCTGGGCTGCAGTAGCATATGGCAGCGGGGGTGCCATCCTACCTAGATAGGTCCTAAAGACTGACCTGGGTTGTTCCTGCCACTGTCCTGGATGTCAGGCATGTTCAGAGCCTGCTTCTCCAGCTTTCTGTTGGTTCTGCAAGCTATCTGATATTTTCCAGAAATATTTCTTTTTCCTTAATGCCCGCCAGAACTGCTTACACAAAGAACCCTAATTTATAGGTTTGATTTTTGTCTTAAAGATTCAAATGCTACTTAGTAACTCCCAACATGCTAGTTTGAATTTCAGTTGTGATTTGTAACTTCTGCTCCCTGGGGCCACATAAGTGGGGGAGAGAGGGAGAGGAAGAGACAAAAATAGTCACCACACTATTCCCTGGGCTCCCTGCTTAGCTCTGATAGCACAGAACTCAAGTCCTTCCTTCTAAGAATCTCTACAACATTTCTATGCTTTTAGCTGCTTGGCATTTAGCCCAACATTCTTTTCTCTGCCCATCCTAGAGGTTTCTGGGGGCTCTGTTCTCAAGAGTCCTTCCTTCTTCCATGGCCCCTCTCTATGTGAGCTGCTTGGCTTGCCTGAATCACATCTCCTAATCAACCATTAAGGCTGGTTCTTCTCTTTGATGAGACCCAGATAGTTTAGCTATTATCCTGGGCTATAATCTGTCCTCAGAATGGCCATGTGCTCATTGGTGACCTTGTGGGCAGATGCCACAATACTTTTCTGGTGCCTGTCTGCCTGAGTCCTTCTTTGCTGCCTATCCCCACCCCGGGTGGGAAATGACTTTTGAGCTTCATGATCTTATGTCAGGTCACATCCAATATGATCTAAGTACAGGGAAGAGGGGATGAGGAGGGGAGGTGACCTGGAACAGCATCTGCAGCCTGTGCTGGAACAAGAGACAAAACAGGCAGATCCCTTTTGTGAGCGCAGGGAGGAAAGCCAGTATCTCAGATAGAACACAGCACCAAAGGGTATGTCAGGGACACAGGACCCCAAAAAGCCCTGCCTCACACCAAAGTGTGATCTCTGCCAAGTTAGCAGGTCTTAAGATATCTCTAAGAGTCTCAGTGGGCAGATGGAGAAGTGCTATGGTTTGGGACCAAGAATATAGAAATGAATTGCTCCCAGTTGGGGTGGGAGGTGTGGCATTGAACTAGGACACATCACTAGAAAGTATTTTTCTCAAGCCATATCTGTATTTTGGGCATTCCAAGTCTACATACTGCATGGTTTAAAAAGATTGGAACAGAGGTGCAGTTGAACAGGAGCAATAACTACAAATGTTATATACCACAGTAGTATAACTATGGTTGATAACAATTTTCAAATATTTCAAAATAGCTAGCAGAGAGGAGTTTTAATGTTCCTAACACAAAGCAATGTTTGTAATGATGGATATGCCAATCACCCTGATCTGATCATTATACATTGAATACATGTTTTGAAATATCATGCTGTATCCCATAACTAGTACAATTTTTTTTATTAATTGGTGCATTGTAATCATGCATCTTTGATAGGTACAAGCTGATAAAGGCATACATGCACACATTTCTCATTTAACCCCTTCCCCAATTCCTACCCCACTCCTTCACCTTCCCTCCTTCTCAAGTTCTGTTTAGTGATTGACTTTGATATATTTGTGAAAGTACATCATGTGCATTAGGGTGTCCCCCTACTCCCATTCATCACCTTCTGTTAAGTCAACTTCTTTGCTTATCTAGGGTTTCTCCTTTTTTTTATCAAGATTCCCTCTTATGCCCCATCTTCTCCCTAGCATCCACATATTAGCGAGAACAAATGCTTTTTTTACTCTTTGTGATTGACTAATCTCACTTAACATAACATAATGCACAAGAGTCAACTCAAGATGGATAAAAGACTTAGAAATTAGACCATATGTCTTGCAACTACTAGAAGAGGTCATAGGATAAACTTTCTAATGTATAAGCATAGGTAGAGTTCCTAAATAAGATCACCAAACTCAGAAAAAAAATCAATCAGTGGGATAGCATCAGATTAAAAAGCTTCTGTGCAGCAAAGAAAACCATCAAAAACCTAAAGAGAGAGCCTACAGAATGGGAGAAAATCTTCACCGGCTACTCCTCTGATAGAGGATTAATATATAGAATATATAAATAACTTAGAAAACTTAATACAAAAAAAGAACCCAATAAAAATGGGCAATGGATCTGAATAGACACTTTTCAAAAGAAGAAATATAAATGACCAAAAAATATATGAAAGTATGTTCAACAGCATTAGTAACCAGAGAGATATGAAACCAAACTACATTGAGATTCCACCTAACTTCATTAAAATGGCAATCATAAAAAATACTAACACTAATGAATGCTCGTGAGGATGTGGGGAAATAGGAACTCATATGTTGTTGGTGGGATTGCAAATTAGTGCAGCCATTTTGAAGATCAGTGTGGAAGTTCCCCAGAAGACTGGGAATGGAACCACCATATGATCCAGCTATACAACTCTTTTGTATCTTCCCAAAGGGATTGAAACCAGAATACTATAGTATCACATTCATATCTTATGTTTATAGCAGCACAATTCACAATAGCCAAATTTTGGAACCAGCCTAGGTGGCCATCAATAGATGAATGGGTTATGAAATTATGGGATATACATACAGTAGAATTCAACTTAGCCATAAAGAACAAAATTAAGTCATTTGCAGAAAAGTGGATCGAACTAAAGAATATTACACTAAGTGAGATCTGTCAGTCACAAACAATGGAGGGTCGTATATTTCCCCTCATATGTGAAAGCTAGGGAGAACTTGGAATACAAAAGGAACTCCAGACAAAGAGGAGAAACCTCAAATGGAGTGATAGAGGGAGTCTAGGGGAAAAGATAAGTGCGCAAGGGAGATCTGAAGGAAACACTTCAATTGACACAATGGATGTATATAAAATTATCAATGCCAATGCACATTATAGCCATTTAATATGCCATTGTATAAATATATCACAAGCTGCTTATCCATTTTCCTATCAAACATTTGGGATTCTGCCATATTTCTCTTTAATTACAGACAATACTATAATTATATTTTTCTCCTACACATTCAGGCAAAAGTTTCTCTATCATCTATTTCTCAAAGTAAATACTGCTGAGACATAGGAGTTATGCACATCATCAACTTTACTAGAAACTGTTTTCCAAAGTGGTTGTACCAATTGAAACTCCCAACACTGATTCGTCATCCATATTTCAGAATTTTTACTTCTTTATAACCATGTGGGTGGGAAATAATATCTCACTATACTCTTAATTTGCATTTTCCTGATTTTCTACCCCCACCACTCTTCTCTCAATCTTCTCCTCATGCATAGTGTGAGAGACACAGGTTATAATAGAAATAAAGTGAATATGATAACCTTTGGAGCCAAAAGATTAAAAAATACTAATTGTATAATCAATGATTCTTTGTTGTAGGCAATTCTGGCTAAATTCAATGGAAAAGAAATTTTGGAGGGAATATCATACTAAAGACAGTAACTACAGGAAATCAGAGGACCAGGCCAGAACTAAGAAGACCAGCAGGAACCACAGTAGGGTTCCTGCCACAGGACCTGCCTGGTTATGAATCACCATTGTGATAGGTGCTTCTAGGGAACATTCAAGGACAATAAATGCTGCTTCCCTCAGAGTTCCAACTCAATTTCTCTATTTTATATCAGAAAATGTTGCTATATAAATTTAATTTATTATAGTCTATTGTTGAGGCAACATTACGGTCAAGCAAGCTGTTAAGTCATTCTTAACTAGTAGTAAAGCTAATGCATTATACAGAATCTCAGGTAAGTGTACCTATATTGATAAATTCTGCCTTATCCAATGCTATATACCATGTCCTTGGAATCTACTCCTACACACATTTCCTAGGTTCCTAAAAATATAAATGAGGAGAAACATGCAATTCTTTCGGTGTGTATCAGAGGCATCAAAGAGATGCTATCCTGACCAGGGTTGGAACCATAGAATAGATGATGCCTCCTATCTTTGCTGTCACCACATCAACCAGCAAGCACTACACGGTTGGAGGCAATTGCAGGAAACCACTCTGTCCACTTCTGATCTTCCAACAGTAGCTTTAGATTCCCACTAGTGGAACTGGTACCTAGGGGAATGAGGGAGATTGGCCTGGAATTCTCATGCTCATGCTGAATGTTAGTTCTTTTAAAACATTTTATTTCTGAGAATTTTAAACATATACAAAAATAGAATAATGGACTCTCATCCTTCCAATTATTAGCAATTATCAACTCATAGAAAATCTCTATTTATATGCTTTCCACTAATTCCCCTTTCTTTTGAAGCAAATCTTATATATCATATAATTTAATAATATTTCCTCAATATTAATATCCAGAATTTGGATATCTAATTTTACCTTTTTTGGGGTAGGTGGATGGGCACTAGAGGTTGAACTGAGGGGCATTAGAACTCTGAGCTACCCTCTAGCCCTTTAAATTTTTTTTTTTTATTTTGAAACAGGGTCTTTCTAAGTTACTGAGGCTGACCTTGAACCTGAGATCCTCCTGACTCAGCCTCCCAAGTACTGGCATTACAGGCATGCAACACCACGCCCAGCTCCAAGTTTGTGTGGGTCAGGATTAAAATGGAATTCATATGTTGCTTTTAACTGAAATGTCTTGTAATTTCCTTTTTCATTTATATTGTCTCCTCCATTTTCCTTCCCCTCCAAAATTTATCTTCAAGAAGCTGAGTTGTAGTCAGGTGTGGTGGTACTCTCCTGTAATCCCAGTACTTGGGAAGGTGTGACAGGAGGACTGCAAATTTGAGGACAGCCTCAGCAAGTAGTAAGACTCTCATCAACCTAGCAAGATCTTGTCTCAAAATAAAAGTAAAAATAGGGCTGGAGGTGTAGCTCAGTGGTAGAATGCCCCTGAGTTCAATCCCTAGTACCACCACCACACACACACACACACACACACACACACACACACACACACACACACAAATACTGAGTTGTTTGTCCCATAGATTTTATCATATTCTGGGGTTTGATAATTGTACCCTAAGAGTATAATTTAATATGCCCCCTTTTCATGAATTTCTAGGAAATTGGTAGAAGAGTAGAGAAGTTTGAACAGATTTAGGTTTGGTATTTTTGATAAGACTATCCTGAGTTTTAAAATTTATTTGGAGATTTAAAAATTTGTCTTTGCATTTATTTATATATTGTGTTGTTAAGAGAACACTGCCTGTATGTACTAATTTTCTGATTTTTTGAAGCTTTATGTTCATGTACATAAATTTCTATCAGTGTTTTACAAATATATTAAAAGACTATATACTATTAAAACATTGAGTCAATGTTCTATAACTATTTATTAGACCAAGGTTATGGATTGTGTTTGATGACTTTTTGGTTAGTTTATTACTTATTGAGAAAAGGATGTTAAAATTTCCCATTATGATAGTGAGTTTAAAAATTCCTGTTTAGAGTTCTTGCAATGTTTGCTTTATATATATTTGAGCTATGTTTTAAATGCATATGAGATGAGATTTGTTATGTTTTCCTGGTGAATTAGACCTTTATTATTATTATTATTACTATTATTATTATTATTTTTTATTGCAGTACTGGGTATTGAACTCAGGGGCATTCTACTTCTGAGTTACACCCCCAGCCCTATTTTTTATTCTTTATTTTGAAACTGAGTCTCACTAAGTTGTGGAGTGCCTCACTAGGGACCTTTATTATTAAACAGTAACTCACTTTACTTTATTCTTTCATGTCCTTACATTCCACTTAGTTCTTTATTCAAAAAACTATATATTCTTTAAAAAGATGGTTGTTTTTGTTTATCCACTTATATTTAGTATGACAAATGATACATTTGGATTTAGCTCTACTATTATTTTGTGCTTCATATTTGCTTAGCTTTTCTTTGTTTCCTTATCAGATTATGGAAATTCCTTTATATTTGTAGTTTGTCATAAGTTTTTGTCTTGAATTGGAGTTGTATTTTTCACGGGATTTTTGAATCTCTGAGATGATCCTATTATTTCCTCCATTAATCTGTTAGTGTAGTGAATGCACTGATTGATTTCCTAACATTAATCTGGCTTTGCATTCTGCAATCAAATTCTGCTTGTTCATGACCTGTTGAAGAAATACATACAAGGACTCCTCATTTTGTGGTGCTACAGGACTGTGAAAATTATTAAGGAAGCTAAAACCATGTGAAACAATCTTAGTCCAAGAAAAAAATTACAATTTTTCTGTGATTTTAATTTTTTTGTCAAAACATTAAAAACTCTCCTACTTTTATAAACATATAGAGAAATAAAAAATAGCACACTAATTCTTATTTAGTACACTATTATTTAGTACATTAGAAACACTAAGAAAGAAAATGTTTTCTTTGTAAAGAGTTATCAAAAAATACTTTGGACAGTGCTTGTCATTTTCTTATTT
This sequence comes from Graphiurus murinus, assembly GCA_004027655.1. Lineage (NCBI taxonomy): Eukaryota > Metazoa > Chordata > Mammalia > Rodentia > Gliridae > Graphiurus > Graphiurus murinus. The sequence continues at coordinate 5,874 of PVLC010042751.1, read as the reverse complement.
ACTTATGGAGCAAGCATCATTTTTGTGCCTTGGAGAACTGTCATACACCTTTGTAAGTTTGGGTCAACTTCTAACATTTTATCTTTTAATCTTATTTTATCATTTTAATCTTTTAATCTTATGCAATATCTAGAAGAACTCCTTTAGTGTAAAGTGTTTCTCTGGTGTCTCTTCCTCTGGGACCTCTTCACCTTTCCCGTCAACATCACCTCATTTCTGTTGCTAGGTTTGCCTTCACTGGTTGCATATGTAGAGTTTCTGGAGAGACAGTAATGTTGATATTCCCATGGTCAGCTATTTTTTTTATAACTTCTAGAATTATAATTTCTTTGAATTTTATACCCAGCATTATCATTTTTCATTTCTTTGCTGCAATTTCATCTTTGTTGGCCTATTCTCTCTTTCAGTTCTTCATTTTTATGTCATATGACCTTATCCTTGAAAGACAAAGAGGCAACACAACTATATGCTTTGCTGTCTGTGTATGACCTGAATAACAGTTGTGCAATGACCAATCACCAATAGACTTTGAATGAAGTTACTTGCTTAGTCACCAATTATGATGATCTGTTATTTACATAGTCATTTGTGGACTGAAAATCTAGTGGCACTTGCTCTTTATGTAATTTCCTACAGCTAATATAAAATTTGAACTATCTCATTGGGTGAATTGTATTGTTTAAATTGTGGTAACTGAGATGTCTGCTTTTCTGAATTGTGCAAAGTGAGGATTCCTGTGTATTGTTGGATTCAGTTTACTAACACTTATTTAGGAGTTTTGCATCTATGTCCATACTAAACACAGACCTATAATTTTTCTTTATAATATTTACCTTCTTGGATTTTGTTATGCATATAACATATTATGCTACTTTGTACAATGAATTGGGAGTTATTTCCTCTTTTTATTCTCTGCAAAAGTATGTGTAAGACTGAAGATATTTCTTTCTTGAATACCTTGTTGAACTTACCAGTGAAACTATTTGAGACTGGGGTTATCTTTATGAAAAGATTATAGACTACAAATTCAGTTTCTTTTCTTTTTTTGTGTGGGGGGTACTGGGGATTAAACTCAGGGGCATTATACCTCTGAGCTACACCTTCAGTCCTATTTTTTATTCTTTTTTTGAAAAAGGGTATCACTAACTTGTGGAGGGCCTCACTAAGTAGCTGAGGCTGTCTGAGAACCCGGATCCTCTTGTCTCAGCCTCCCAAGTACTGGGATTACAAGTGTGCACCACTACTGCCAGCTCAAATTCAGTTTCTTTAATGATTATAAGACTATTTGAATATTCTATTTGCTTTTGAATTTGATTGGTAAATTTTACTTTTCTAGAAATTTATCCATCTTTTAATATAAAAGTTCAAATTTGTGGGTAGAAGGTTACTCACATCTTTTAATGTCTGTAGGGTTTGAAATAAAGTCTCCCTTTTTTTAACATTTACTTTTGCCTTTTTTCTATTTTTATTTTTCAGAGGTTTATTCAGTTTTTCCTCAGAAAAATGAGTTTTGACTATTTATTCAATATTCTTATTCTATTTTATTAATTTATGTTCTGTTTTCATTATTTCTTTTCTTTTTTATTCTTTGGGTTAATATTTCAAAGAACTTTAAAAGAACTTCTTGCAGTCGATATGTAATTTGTTGTTTCTTTTTTTTTTTACCATTTCTTGTTTTCTAAGCTCATTTGTAGATATTGCTTTATCTGTATCTCATAAATTTCAATATGTGTCGTTTTACTATCAAGGAGATTGAAATATTCTCTAAATTTCCATTACGATCTTGTTCTTTGAAGAAATAAAAACCTGTAGGCTATTTAAAAATATATTACCTAATTTCTAAGTTTGGTAAATGTTTTCACTGTTGTTACTAGTGTAATTGTTAATTTAGTGTTTTAGTCAGGTTTTCCATCACTGTGATGAGAATATCTGATGAGCACAACTTATTGAAGGAAAAGTTTGTTTGGCTCAGTTTTAGAGGTTCAGTCCATGGTCAACTGGCTCTAAGGCAGAAAAAAGGATGGCAGAGTGTGTGGTGGAAGACAGCTGCTCTCAGGCATGGTGGCTAAAAGCAGAGAGAGTGACAGCAGGGGACACAGGGGCATGTATAGTCCTCAAGACCACACCCTCTTTCACCCATGTCCTTCAGCCAAGCCCACCTCTGAACCTTCCTGCATTGAGCATCATGCTTTCTACACATGTGCTTTTTGGCAGACATTTATTTTATTTTATTTTTTATTGGTGCATTGCAATCATACATCTGGTAAAGGCATACATGCACACATTTTTCATTTAACTTGTCTCCATTTCCCGCACCACTCTCTCACCCTCCCTTCTTCTTGGCAGACATTTTAAACCTAAACCATAACATTTCACATCTGGCCCCCAAAAGCTCATGCCCATCTCACAATGCAAAATGCATTCAGTCCATCTCCAAAAGCTCATAGTCTTAACAGTTCCAGTATTGCTCAAAAGTTCAAATCCAACATCTCCTATGAGACTCAAGGCAAACTTTTAGCAGTGAGACCCTGTAAAGATTTAAAATACCTAAAAAAAGCCACATGCTTCCAACATATGATGACACAAAATAAACATTTGTATTTCAAAAGGGAGGAATTGGGACATGGACAGAGGGAATGAGACCTAAATAAGACACAAACTGAGCAGGACAAGCATCAAGTTCTGTCACTCCATGCCTGGCATCTGGGGTACACGGTGGTGAAATGTGATCTCCAAGGGCTTTGGCAGCCTCACTCCTATGGCATTGCTGTTTGCAGCCAGTGTGGTTGCTCTTTTAGCCTGATACCACTGCCTGTAGTTTGCAGCCTTCCTTGGCAGGCGTATGTTCCACATTCATGGCATCTCTTAATTCCTGGAGACCCCACTGCAGCTTCATCTTTATTCTCACAGCCTAACAAACTGCTTCTCTCCATCCCCTTGAGCCTGCCTATATGGATTCTAACACTGATACACACTGCCAGTCATCTTAGGCCTTCCTTTGAGATCTGGGTGGAAGCCTCCATGACCCCTTAACTTTAGTATCCTGCATTCCTACAGAACCAGCACAATGTAGATGATGCCAAAGTCTACCACCAGCTCAAGCAGTAACTGAGACCCCTTGGGACATGGCTGCAGAGGCCTCTGAATGCCTGGGCATCTGAGCATGGTGAAACAAATTCTGGAGAAACAATTTCCTGGGCACTCCTGTGCAAGCAGAGTATTCCCCAAGGTATTTTCCCAAAGTGGTCCCTTTTACACAAGTTTCCATGCTTACATTTTTGAACCTGTTGGGGGGGGGGCTTGCTAATTCCTGACATGCTCTCAAGGCATCCTTCCTATTGCCTTTGTGCAAAATATTTAACTTCTTTAGTGGCCATAATTTCTCCAGCAATTATACCTTTTTTGGCCCCAATTTTACACATGCTTTTCTGACCAAACTGCAACTTTAAAAAAATGATCTCTTGTGCTATTTGCTCCTTTTTTTTTTTATCACAGTAAACCTGAATAAAAGCTGCCAGTAATACCCATGCTACTGCTAGAATATTTGACTGCCTTCAATTTTTCTTCCTTAGATTAACTTTCCACTGTTCATTGTCTTTAAATTCAGCCTCACACAAGTCTCAGGACATGAGAAAAAATGGAGGCAAGATCTTTGCCTGAATGTAACATGAATAGACCCTAGACCAATTCCCAGTGAAGTCCTCACTCTCACCTGAAACCTTATGAGCACAGCCTTGACTGTCAGCATTCAAATCAGCATTCTGGCCTTCCAAGTTCCCACAAGAATCACCCATTAAGCTCTGCTTACAAAATTCTAAGGCTTCTCCAGTCAGGATCTCAAACCTTTCCAAATTCCTCCTACAAACCAGTTCCAAAGGCTTCTGAACCATATAGTCAGGTTAGTCACAGCAATGATCCTGCTCCCCAATAAAATTTCTGTTTTAGTCAGCTTTTACATCACTGTGACCAAAATATCTGAAAAGCACAACTTAGAAGAGGAAAGGTTTATTTGACTCATAGTTTTCGAGGTTCAGTCCATGATTGGCCAGCTCCAAAGCAGAAATAGAATCGACAGGGTGCGTGGCAAGAGGAAAGCTACTGTAAGTCATGGCAACTGCGGGCAAAGAGAGCAAGAGGAGGGAACTAGGGACGTATATTGTCCCTAAGGCCATGTGCCCAGTAACCCATCTCCTCCACCCATGCCCTACCTCCGAACCTTCCTACATTGGGGACCATCCTTTCGACACATATCTTTTTTGGGAGACATTCTAAATCCAAACCATAATATTTAGTTTAATTGTTTTGTCATCAGAAAATACATTTTGTATGATTTTAATTCTTTAAATTGTTGCAACTTAGCCGAGTATATATTCTTGTATTTTTGTAACTTTTCTATATATACTTGAAAATAATACAAATAAAATACTTATATTACTGTAAAATACAATAAATTTAATATATTTATACATATGTCTAAGTTGCTTGTCAATCACATTACTAAAACATTATATAGATTTACTGAATTTGTCCTGTAAATGATGGAAAAAGGAACACTAAAATCTTCTATGATTATTTTCTTCTCCTGTAATTCTATAAACATATGTATTTTTTTTTAGTGTGTATGTGTGTGTGTGTGTGTGTGTGTGTGTGTGTGTGTGTGTGGTACTAGAGATTGAACCCAGAGGCATTCTACCTCTGAGCTACACCCCCAGCCCTATTTTATTTTTATTTGGAAACAGGGTCTCACTATGTTTATGAGAGTCTCACTACTTGCTGAGACTGTCCTCAAACCTGTGATCCTCCTGTCTCAGTCTCCCAAGTGTGTGCCATCACACACAGCTTGATTTCTGTATTTTGAAGTCATTTTATTAGGTATGTACAAATTTAGTGCTATATTTTTGATAAACTAAACTTAGGTGTGTCTCTTTGTTCTTTTTATTTAAAATTTCAATATTAAAATTTATTGATTGATATTAATATAGTTGTACCAGTTTTTCTAAAAACATTTACTTGAAGAATAACTGAAATGCAATAAACACATATTTAGTGCAAAAACTACAATTTTCAAATTTTGATATTAAATGTATATCTGAGATCATCATGATTAAAATATTTTAAAATTCTATTTGATTTTTTCTCATTGCTTTTAATTTTTTGTAGTTTCTATTGTCATATCTTCAAGTTCACTAATTTTTCTTGTTTTCTTTCTAATTTTTTATTAATCTCATCCAGTATATTTTCATCTCATATGTTGCAGGTTTTGTCTTTAGATATTTGATTGGAGATTTCTTATATTTTCCATGTCTCTGCTTAATGTTTTGAAGATATGTAATATTATATTAGCTTTTATATTCTATTTTTTAATTTGTTGTACATTGTAATCATTATGAGGTATAGGATGGTAGAGGCATGCATGCACCTATCATTCATTTAGCCCTTCCCCAATTCCCACCCTATTCTCTCTCCCCTCCCTCTTTCTTGTGTTCAGCTTAGTAACTGACTTTGGTATGTTTGTGAATGTACATCCTGCACATTAGGGTGCTTTCCTTTCCCCCCCTCTTGTCTCCTTCAGTTAAGGTCACCTTCTTTACTCATCTCAGGTTTCTCCTTTTTCATCTAGAGTCTCTCCTATGCCCCATTTTCTCCTTAGCTTCTGCATATTAGGGAGAACATCTGACTTTTCACTTTTTGTGACTGGCTAATCTCACTTAGCATGTTCTCCAGTTCCATCCATTTCCCTGCAAATAGCATAATTTTGTTCTTCTTTATGACTGGGTAAAATTCTACTGTGTACATATCCCATAGTTTTATAATCCATTCATCTGTTGATGGACATTTTGGCTGGTTCCATAGTTCAGCAATTGTGAATTGTGC
>PVLC010042750.1:0-12823 GCA_004027655.1 Graphiurus murinus | reverse complement strand
CTTGATTTGCATCTCTCTGACTGCTAATGATGTGGAACATTTCCTCATACATTTATTGGCCATTTGTATTTCTTCTTTTGTGAAGTGTCTATTTAGATCCTTTTCCCATTTCTTGATTGTGTTATTTGTTTTCTTAGCTGTGAGTTTCTTGAGTTCTTTGTATATTCTAGATATGAGTCCTCTGTCAGATGAGTAGCTGTCTTTTGCCTATTTTCTAATTGGATTTTTTTTAAACCATTGATTTGTGTATGACACACACACACACACGATAGATACAAGTCCAAGGGCATTCAACCTCTGAGCTACACCCGTAGTCCTGTTTTATTTTTTATTGCAAAACGGTCTCGCTGACTTGCTGAGGCTGGCCTAGAACCTGCCATCCTCCAGTCTCAGCCTCTTAATTACTGGAATTACAAGTGGGCACCACCATGCCCGGCTCCTATAAACTACTTTTTGTCTCTATGGATTTGCCCATTCTGGGCATTTCATATAAATGGAATCATGCACCACATGGCCTTTTGAGTCTGGGCTTCTCTTCTTTAGCACAACATCTTCACATTTCCCTTGTATCGTAGCATGCACTGGAATTTTACCCCTTTCCAGGCTGAATGGCATTCCTTTTTATGGGCATACCGCAACTTAATCACCCATTGTTCTCTTAATTGCATCCCCCAGAAACAAACTCCGAGGTTCTAACCACGGTTCCTCAGAATGGGACCTTACTTGGAGCTGTAACTAGATGCCATCCATTAAGATGAGGTGAGTGTTTAGCCCAATTTGACCTGCACCCTCATAAGGTACACAGGGAAGAGATGGCTGTGTGATGACAGCAGCAGGGCTTGGAGACATGCAGCTATAAACCAAGGAACAGCAAGGGCCCGGGCACACAGCAGAAGCTAGCATGAGGCAGGGCAGATTCTCCCTGTAGGTTTTGCAGTGCAAAGCTGCCAACACCAGGCTGTGACTTCTGGCCTCCAGAACCGGAAATGGCACATTTCTTTTGTTTTATGCAACTGCATTTGTGGTCTTTTGTTACACTGTCCTTAGAAACCAATATATCCATTCATCGTTGATGAGCACTTGGCTGTGTCTACTTTTTGCCTCTTATGAATCATGCTGGCTGCTCTTGACATTCATGGCCAAGTTGTGTGGACACGTCTTCAGTTCTCTTGGGTATCAACTTGGGAGTGGAAAGCACTGATCTGCTTTCTGCCCCTACTAATTTACCTCTTTTGGACATTTCATTTAAATGGAATTATATGCCGGTAACATGGCAGATGCTTGTAATCCTAGTACTTGGGAGGCTGAGGCAAAAGGATAGAGAACTCAAGGCCAGCCTGCACTACTGAGAGAGACACTAGCTCAGAATAAAGATAAAAAGGGCTGGGGATGTAGCTCAGTGGTAGAATGCCCCTGGATTCAGTCCCTAATACCACAAAAAGAAAAAGGCTTACTTTTTTTGTGGTATCGAAAATGGAAACCAGGGGCATTCTACCTCTGAGCTACACTCCCAGCCTGATTTTCTTTTCTTCTTCTTCTTCTTCTTTTTTTTTTTTTTGCGGTACTGGGGATTGAACCCAGGGGCATTCTACCTCCGAGCTACACCCCCAGTCCTACTTTTATTCTTTATTTTTGAAACAGGGTCTCACTAACTTGTGGAGCGCCTCACTAAGTAGCTGAGGCTGGCCGCGAACCCAGATCTCAGCCTCCCAAGTACTGGGATTACAAGTGTGCACCACCATGCCGGACTTTTTCTTCTTATTTTGAAACAGGATCTTGCTTGTTTTTTGAGGCTGGCCTCAAACCTTGATCCTCCTGTCTCAGCCTCCCAAGTGCTGAGATTACAACAGGCTCACACCACGGCGGGACTCCGCTGGCGAGAAGGCTCCCTCTGGGAATGGGCTTTGGCAGTCGACTGGTGCTGTCCCCATGCTAACCGTCACTGCTATTTTTATGAGAATGTTCAGCCCTTGTTCCAAGCCACTGGCATGGGCATGAGTCCTGGAGTATCGCCCACGTCTGTGAGCAGAAAGAAAACATCACAGCTTGATGCTTGGCAGATCCGGCAAAGGATGGCAGTGCTGGCAGGACATGACACGCGGGCCTATGTGGGGGGCGGAGACCAGGCCACTTTGATCTGTGGGGTTCAGAGTCTGGAAGATGCTAGAATCCACCCCCTCGATGTTAGGTCAGCTTCCCCAGAGGTGAGGCCTGAAATGAGGACCGGTGTGCAAGTTGCTGGTTAGGGACGAGGCCCAGGGGAGGTGGAAGGGAGTTGGTAAGATAAGGAGCCAAGAAAGAGCTGAGTGTGGTGTGCAAGACTGTAATCTCAGTACTTGGGAGGCTGAGACAGGAGGATTACAGGTTTGAAGACAGCCTCTGCAACTTAGAGAGACCCTCAGCAACAAAGAAAGACCCTCAGCAACTTGGCGAGACTCTGTCTCAAACTAAAAAAGATAAAAAGGGCTGAGGGTGTATAGCTCTGGAGTAGAGCACCCCTGGGTTCAATCCCCAGTAACACACACACACACACACACACATGCACACACATATGCACATGCACACAATCCAAGAAGGGCTGGGGAGGCCCCAGGGGAGGTGGCTTCGGCCTGATGCTGCTCAGGACTCTGCCAAGTTTGACAGACTCTGTCAAGCCTCAGAGTTTGTTGGGACTCAGGCTGGGTTGGCGCTGGGCTTTTGTGTTCTCCAGTGCCACTGTCATTGTCCTGGGAATGGAACTTGCAAGCACCTCTCTATGCAATGCGTGTGTGTGCAGGTGCGGAGGTGTGTGCATGTGCACGCAGGTACGCAGCCACCTGCGATGCTCCGATCTCAGCCTCCCAAGTACTGGGATTACAAGTGTGTGCCACCATGCCCAACTTGGTTCTCTTCTTTTTTTTTTTTTTTTTGTGGTACTGGGGATTGAACTCAGGGGCGTTCTACCTCCGAGCTATACCCCCAGCCCTATTTTTTATTCTTTATTTTGAAACCGGGTCTCACTAAGTTGCGGAGTGCCTCACTAGGTAGCTGAGGCTGGCCGCGAACCCGGATCCTCTGGTCTCAGCTTCCCGAATGCTGGGATTACAAGCGTGCGCCACCACGCCCGGCTCTTGGTTCTCTTCTTGATGGAATCATAAATCAGCTTTGTCCAGCCCGACATGGTAGTCGATCTTAGTTAAGGGCACACTGCTAACTCAAGCCTTTTCATTGTCTCTGAATGAAGCAGGGGGCATAGATGCTTTTGAGTGACAAGTGCCAGCCCTTGTTAGTGACAGCCGAAGGATGCATCATGGCTCAGTCACTCAGGAAGGAGGCCTGGGCACAGCGCCAGCACAGGCAGCTGCCCGCTCCCCCTCAGGAAAGCTCTGCGCTCTGGAAGGAGCCTTGCAGCTGGAAGCGGGAGCAGGGTGTGGTGGTTTCTCTCCCCCCTCCCCTTGCCTGCCCAATGCACACATGCGACCATCTCTTGAGACATTTGTTTATGAGAGCACAGTGTGTATACGGAAAAGCTCAGAGCACAGGTGTGCGCCACTCAGTAGAGTTTTGCAAAGGGAGCTGGCCTGAGTGACCACCACTCAGAGCAAGACTCCAGACCTGGACTGCTTGCCTGGTGTGCACTAGGCTCCCGGGGTCCCCAGGGTCGGTCCCCAGCCCTGTGGGGGGTGTGCATGGGGGACTAGGGCCTTCCCATGCTAGCAACTTAGAAGATTCCCTGTGTTCCTTTTCAGCCACTGCCCACCTGCCCCTAAGGGAGACCACTCCAGAGAATAGCCCTGCCTGCATTTCATAGAAATGAAGTCACAGGGATGTTCCCTCTTGAGCCTGTTCATTTGCTTAATGTGATTTCGATGAGCTTTGTGCATAAGACAGTGTCTGGTAGCCATCTCTCTCTCTCTCTCTCTCTCTCTCTCTCTCTCTCTCTCTCTCTCTCTCTGTCTGTCTCTCTCTCTCCTCTTTCTTCATTTCGGTACTGGGGACTGAACCCAGGGACATTCTACCTGTGAGCTACACCTCCAACCCTTTTTATTTTGCTGAGTGTTGCTGAGTTCTTCGGCTGGCCTGGAACCTATTTGTCTCTCAAGTCCTGGGATTACAGGTGTGCGCCACTGCACCCTGCAGCAGTGTGTCTGCTTGGCTGCATAGTAGTCACAATGTGAATACAACACCATTTATTATCCTTTCTATTGCTGATGGGCATGCATTTGGGCTCTTTCTTTTCTTTTAATTTGTGGTACTGGGAACTGAACCCAGAGGCATTCTACCTCTGAGCTATACCCCCAGCCCTATTTTTTACTCTTTATTTTTGAAACAGGGTGTCACTAAGTTGCAGAGGGCCTCACTAAGTAGCTGAGGCTGGCTGCGAACTTGCAATCCTCCTGTCTCAGCCTCCCAAGTACTGGGATTACAAGCGTGCGCCACCATGCCCAGTCATTTCTGATTTTGTTTTGTTTTGTTTTGGTTCTGGGGATTGAACTCAGGTGTGTTCTATCTCCGAGCTATACCACCAGTCTTATTTTATTTTATTTTGAAACAAGGTCTCACTAAGTTGCTGAGGGCCTTGCTAAGTTCCCAAGGCTGTCCTTGAACCTATGATCCTCCTGTCTTAGCCTCCTGAGTACTGGGATTACAGGCATGTGTCATAATGCTTGACAGCTCTTTACAATTTTGACCACCACATTCTATGAACAGTTTGGAGCATGCTGTAGGGTAGGTACACTGCCAGTGGTATTGCTGGGTTATATGTCTTTGTATGTTCGTATATCGGGGATATACCAATTCACACTTCAAAAGTATAATCGGGGATATACCAATTCACACTTCTACCAGCAACATAGGAATTGTAGCCCCTCCAAAACTTCACTGCTGCTGGGTGTTTGGAGTTTCCAGTGTGCATGCAATCGGAAAGGATGAGATCATTTATTTCAGTATTTCCCATCCCCAGTCTGTGGCTAGTTTTTAACATCTTGGTGTGAATCACAAAAGACACTCCTTCCTGAAGACGCTTTGTTTCCAACAGCTGAAAAATTTCCCAATATGCGGAATTTTGTTAGACCATGACACATTACTGCCCTCTGCTGGGAAACAGTTGAAATTCGTTGCACTGTATAAATTTGGATGCCTGTGACAGAAATGGCAACTTCTTAGGCGTGGTGTCCTTGGACAGTGCAACCCAGGACAACCACACTTGGCGAGCACAGCCCTTCTCCACGCTTGTCCATAGACAACAGAGTTAGTTCAAGGTGAGGACTGGGCAGTGCCGGGCAGGGGAGTGTGACACAATGAAAGCTCACAGGATGGTGGCCCAGGAGCTGAATTTGGCTTGCAGTTGTTTTTTTTGACCCACAGTGTTAAAAAAACAAAAACAAAAACAAACATCAATTTAACATTGGGAGATTTTGCCTAAAAATTTGGAAAAATCAGAAAAAATAGAGAAATTAGGTCTTCATCTCCAAATTAAAACACAGAGCTGACCTGTGAGTCTCTAGTTAGACTCAGTCTCCACTATGCCCTATTGCATCCCAACCCCATGGCCTCTGTCAATGGAAGTAGTGTATATTGTTGTCTTTTTCTTTCTTTTTTTTTTATTGTGGCCCTGGGGATTGAACCCAGGGACATTCTATCGCTGAGCTACATTCCCAGTCGTCGTCGTCATCATCATCATCATCATCATCATCATTTATTTATTTACTTGTTTATTTTGCAGTACTGGGGATTGAACTCAGGGGCATTCCACCTTCAAGCTGTACCCCCAGCCCTATTTTTTATTCTTTATTTTGAAACAGAGTCTCACTAAGTTGCAGAGGGTCTCACTAGGTAGCCGAGGCTGGCCGAGAACCCAGATCCTCCAGTCTCAGGCTCCCAAATGCTGGGATTACAAGCATGCACCACCACACCCGGCTTTATTATTATTATTTTGAAATTTTGAAACAGTGTTTCTCTCAATTGCGGAGTCTTCCTAAGTTTCCAAGGCTGTCCTCAAACCTGTGATCCTCCTGTCTAAATAATTGTCTTTATTGTCATTGTTGAATGGAATGGTCAAACAATGCCAGTGTCTGTGGGGCACTAGTTGTGTCAAGTCCCAAATCATCTCGTTTAATCTTTACAAGCTGGGTCAGTCCCAGTGTAGACACTATCACTAGTTCCATTGTTTAGACATTTTTTACAGACCAGCAACCTAAAACCCAGTGGCCAAGCAATTTGTCCAAGAGCTCAGTAACTGCAGGGCTCAAGCATTGGACCCCTTTACTCCTCTGTCTGGATATTGTCAGGTCTGGAAACAGAGCCCCTCACTGATGGAGTCTAGGTTGCCATAGTTACGAGCATGTTGAGTACTTTCTGAATCACACGTTCTAAATCTGAAATGTGGTTTGAAAACAGAATTTCTAAATTCCAATATAGAAAAGTGGACCTTTTTACCGGGGTATGGTGGTGCATTCCCATAATGCCAGTACTTGGGAGGCTGAGATGGGAGGATTGCAGGTTTGAGGCTAGCCTCAGCAATTTAGCAAGACCCTGCTTAGAAAGAAAAAGTAAAAAGTGCTGGTGGTGTATCTTGGAAGTAGAATGCCCCTAGGTTCAATCCCCAGTACCAGTACCAAACAAACAAACAAAAATTAAAAAAGAAAATGAAGCGTGGGTCTTATTTATTTATTTATTTATTTATTTATTTATTTATTTATTTCAGTACTGGGGATTGAACTCAGGGGCATTCTACCTCCAAGCTATACTCCCAACCCTATTTTTTTATTCTTTATTTTGAAACAGGGTCTCACTAAGTTGCAGAGTGCCTCACTAGGTAGCTGAGGCTGGCCGCGAACCCGTATCCTCCGGTCTCAGCCTCCCGAATGCTGGGATTACAAGCATGTGCCACCTGCCTGGCTGGGTCTTTTTGATGTTTGACATCAGGAGCTGGTGACCTTACAGGCTGAGGGTCATTTCATCTTGGTAGAATGCCCTTAAGTTCAACCCCTGACACACACACACACACACACACACACACACACACACACACACACACACACACTTTGAGATAGGATCTCCCTAAATTGCCCAGGCTGGCTTCAAACTTGCAACCCTCCCACCTCGGCCTCCTGCATAGCTGGGGCTCTATGTCGGCTGGCTCCATGAACCTTTGCTCCAATCCCATTCATTCTTAGCCTAAAGTCATATTTATTTATTTATTTATTTTTGGTGTGTGTGCAATGTTGGGGATTGAACCCAGGGGCATTCTACCTCTGAGCTACACCCCTAGCCCTATTTTATTTTTTATTTGGAAACAGGGTCTCACTAAGTTGCTGAGAGCCTAGCTAAGTTGCTGAGGCTGGCTTCAAAAACCCATGATCCTTCTGTCTCAGCCTTCCAAGTACTGAGATTACAGGCTTGTGCCATCATGCCTGGCTTAAAAGTTATTATTTTTTGCGGTACTGGGGACTGAACCCAGGAGTATTCTACCTCTAAGCTACACCCCCAGCCTCATTTTCTATTCTTTATTTTGAAACAGCGTCACACTAAATTGCAGAGGGCCTCACTAAGTAGCCTGAGGCTGACCGAGAACCTGAGGTCCTCTGATCTCAACCTCCCAAGTACTGGGATTACAAGTGCGTGCCACCACGCCTGGCTAAAAGTTACCATTATTGACTGATGTTTTTGTGGTATTCATCTTACAGGACCCCCCCACCCCCACCCACCCCAAGTGATCTGATGCTTTTCGCAAGGTCTCCCCAACCTACCGGGCAGGGAAAGGTGGGGACCTTACCCTGACTCAGAATTTTCACAACCCAGCGCTGGGTCCAAGTTCCTGTTCCCGGGAGGCTATGGAGCGCATGAGCGCAGGGACAATAGCGCCAATTCCCACGCTCCCGGGCGCGCCGCCAGGGGACGCCCTTCTCAAACTGGCCAAGTCAGCAGCCTGAGCTCACGCCTGGCTTCCTGAAGGTGCCTCCCGCCAGGACCGTGGTGCCTCTGATCACAGCCTGGCACCGAGGCCGTCTTGTCCGCACCCCGCTGGATCAGTTCAGCCTTGCTCTCGCCGCCAGGGCTTAGCTGGGATTTTGTGGGATCATCGTCCTGTCTTCCGCCTTACCCGGGTGTGGCGAGGATCGAAGAAGCTGTGCAAGCGAAAGCTTTGAGAATAGAATCAGACGCTGGGCAAACAGCCTGGCTGATGAGCCCGGGTGGACACAGGTTGCTGGGAGTGGGTTAATTTTTTTTTTGCAAAGGTGGGGACCCCTCCTTCCACCTGTCACCCTTGGAGGGGCCGGGCTGCTTGCTCAGGGTGTGGCGCAGCTACCTGACATTTTGGCTCTGCGTTTTTATTTGCACTGGAGCCTGGCTTTGAAGGCCCTGCCAGCTAGATTAAACAGAAGCTTTTCTTAGGCCACGGAAAGGTGGTTATTTGCATTGTGCGGGAGTAGTCATCCATGCGAATGAGAAATTTTCTTCTTAAGGAAATCTGGCCAAGTGGCACACGCGTGCAATCCCAAGTCCTTGGGAGAGCTGAGTCAAGAGGATTACAGGTTTGAGGTCAGCCTCAGCAATTTAGAGAGACCCCCAGCAATTCAGGGAGACTGTTTCAAAATTAAAAAAGAAAGTAAATAAAAAGAGTTGGGGGTGTAGCTCGAAGGTAGAATGCCCCTGGGTTTAATCCCTAGTTTTTTTTTTTTTAAAGGTAGAAAATAAAGAAATGCTGCTTGGATCATCTAAGCCTTGGAGGGAAGGGCCTGGGGAAAGGACAGAAGGTGGTCACCTCCATGGTCGCCTGTGTGAAATCCTTCCAGCGGCAGAAGTACAAACAGGTGGGACCTGTTTGCTCATTTACTTCTTCCTTACAAACATCACTTACTGAATATGTGCCTTGCCTGGAGCTGGCCCTCTAGGCCCCCAAGTGCAGGCAGGAATGGTTACCTGGGAGAGTGACAAAGTACTGTAGCAGCAGAGATGTGGGGGAAATCTGCCCATGCTGGGGAGATGAGTGTCAGGGCGTGTTCTGGGGACCAGGTAACATTCCCACTAGGTCCTAAAGGACGCAGAAGACTTTTCCAGTTAGACAAGGAAGGGAAAGGCATTTATGATGAAGAAATAGAGCACATAAAGGCCCAGAGGCTGGAAACTGTAGGAAGATTTGGGGCATAAGGGGTTGCCTGAAGTGGGGAGGAGACAAGGAAAGCACCAGGAGTGGGGCCGAGCTCCGACGGGAGACCCCCACCCCTGTGCTGTGCACTAGGATGGAACCCAAGGCCTCTTGCCTGCTAGACAGTGTTCTACCGCTGAGCCACAGCCATAGCCTTTAAATTAAAAAAAAAAAAAATTTTTTTTGTACTGGGGATCGAACCCCCAGGGCATTCTACAGCTGAGCTATACCCCCAGCCCTTTTTAATTTTGAAACAGGGTCTTGCTACATTGCTGAGGCTGGCCTTGAACCTGTTATCTTCTTGTCCCAGTCTCCCAAGTACTGGGATTATAGGCATGCTTCACTGCACTGGGCTCGAGCCCTTTTAATTAAAACACAAAAACTAAAACAAATGAAACAAACAAACAAACAAAAAATTCCTTGATCAAGGCCACCTTTGGCAACTTAATGAGACCCTGTTTCAAAAATGAGGAAGTGAAAAGGGCTGGGGGTATAGTTTAATGGTGGAAGATAACCGGGTCAACCCCCAGTACAACACACAGAAAAATATTTTGTGTTTGTTGCCCAGGCTGGCCTCAAACTTGCGGTTTTCCTGCCTTAGCCTCTCCAGTAGCTATGGTTACAGGCGTGCACCACCATGGCTGGCTCCATGGGGACCTTTGTTCCAGTTCCATTCATTCTTGAGCCTAAAGTCTTCTTTCTTTCTCTCTCTCTCTCTCTCTCTCTCTCTCTCTCTCTCTCTCTCTCTCTCTCTCTCTCTCTCTCTGTCTCTCGTGCTGGGGATTGAACTCAGGGGCATTCTATCTCTGAGCTATACCTCTAGACCTTTTTATTTTACGTTTTTATTTTGAAACAGGGTTACTGAGGCTGGTCTTGAACCTGCGATCCTCCTCTCTCCAGGTACTGGGATTCCAGGTGTGCGTCATCACACCTGGCTAAAGCCATCATTCTTACATATCCATTATAAAAATCATCTCCAGTTTTGGTTGGAATTTAAAAGTAAAAGTCCTGCTTAATACAGAACCAGTGGCCTCTAGGAGCCAAGGGTGGGAAGCTTTGCCCTGCCTTCCAGAAACATAATCCATCCAACTGATCCATTCTCAGCTTGACACTTTGCTGTGTTGGGATATGCTTTAGTAGGAGGTGATGCTACATAGAAAAGGCTGGGCATGTATTAAAAGGCCAAGGAACAAGTTGAGCTCCAGGGTGCTCCCCTGTAATCCCAGTACTTGGGAAGTGGAGACAAGAAGATTGTAGGTTTGAGGATAGCCTCAGCAGTTTGGCAAGGTTCTCAACAACCTAGTAAGACCCTATTTCAAAACAAAAAATAAAAAGGGCTGGAGTGTAGTTCGGAGGTAGAATGCCCTGGGGTTCAAACCCCAGCACCCAAACTGAGCAAACAAACAACAGAACAAGCCAGGAGTGGTGGTACACACCTATAATTCTGGTACTTGGGAGGCTGAGATAGGAGGTTCACAAGTTGGAGGCCAGCCTCAGCAGCTTACTGGGACCCTATTTCAAAATAAACAAACAACAACAACAAAACTAGCCAACCAACAAACAGATGAGGTGTGGACATGGGGTCAGGGTCGGTCATTCTTGGCGAGGAGGGGTCCTGCAGTAACACTGCATCCTGTACAGCCAGGCGAGGAGTGTTTGATGTGAGATGTTTCCCTCCTGCTCAGTGGTCCAGGCAGCCCGGGCTTTCCAGGGAAGAGGAGGGAGGGATGTGGAGACAGCGCTGGGTCTGCCTGGACCTTGTGGGATCATCAGCTTGGGTGCTCAGAGCCAGCTTCCTCTGAGAATCAGGGAGCCGCCTGGAAGGGGGGGGGGGTTTCCCTCCTAAAATGTGAACGGAGAGACTCGGGATGGAAAGCATGGTGATGTGTAAGTACTTATCAATGAGTGAATGGACCAAATCTCTACTCTTCCAAAGAAGTGATTTTGGCATCAAAAATTGGCTTTGAGCCAGGTCTGCTGGCACAGGCCTGTAATACTAGTACTTGGGAAGTTGAGACAGGAGGATCACAGGTTTGAAGCCAGCCTCAGCCACATAGCAAGACCCTCAGCAGCTTAGTGAGATCCCGTTTCAAAATAAAAAATAAAATAGGTCTACAGGGGGAGGGGGTGTAGCTCAGAGGTAGAATGCCCCAAGGTTTAGCCTGTAATACCAAAAAAAAAAAAAAAAAAAAGGCATGGCTTGTTATTTCCTTCTTGGACTCCATGTTTGGAAAGCTTCCGGGCACCATATTACTTTTGCTGATTTACAGGTAACTTTTCTTTCGACGTATCATCATTGACATGGCGAGTCGTTGATGGTTTGGGTCAGAGCCAGAGTCACAACTACTATTTTGCTTTGATACTTTCTCCTGCCCAAACCAAAGAAGGCTGGTTTTCTTGTTGGCCAGGCAGGTCTGACTCATTTGTTTACTCCCTCACTCATTTATCTGTTTGTTCAACCAACATTCACTGAACATCAGCCTCATGACAGGAGTTGCTCTAGTGTGTGCGGGATCCCAGTAGAATAGAAGAAATAAGAGAAGCATGTGGAAAGGAGACATAGGGCAGGAACAGGAAAGTGTGACTTTAGTATGGGAGTCTGTGGCGAGTCCCCCGAACCCTGACTCCCCAGCCAGGCCTGTGAGTCCCAGGTTTCTGAGGAATTTGCAAGTCTTTACTAATTACGTGGAACACTGTTGACTATCCTCAAAGAGGTATCAGTTGACCAGACAACAGAGACCACACAGAAGATCTGGAAAATCCAGGTGTGGTGGTGCATGCCTGTAATCCCAGTACTTGGGAGGCTGAGACAGGAGGATCAGGGTCGAGGCCAGCCTCAGCTACTTAGCAAGGCTCCCAGCAACTTAGTGAGAGCCTAAGTTAAAAAAAAAAAATAGGGCTAGGGTGTAGTTCAGAGGAAGAGTGCCCCTGAGCCCCTGGGTTCAATCCCTAGTCACACACACACACACACACACACACACACACACACACACACACACACACACATCCACCATCTGGAAAGGGGGCTGAACACTACACTGGAAATATATCACAAAATTCCTTAAACTGTTGACTATCCAACCTAAGAATCGTTAAGCGGGGAGAAGCCTGCTGGTCAGAGGACAGAGGTCACTCCCGAGAGTGACCTCCTTCCACGTTGTTGAATCCTTGAGCAGTTTAAACAAAATGGACACCCACTGATAAGACAGGGAAGGCCCTGTCAGGACCCGGGGGCGGGTGGGGGGAGGTGACTTAAACATCCTAGATTGCCTGGTGACTACCAGGCTGAGGTCACCTTCACATACCTCCGCCTACCCACCCTCACAAAAGTCTCCTTTAAAAGAAGAACCATGAACCCCCCAAATGCACCCTCACTCTGGAGGTGGCCCGCAGTCTCCCTCAAATGTGTTTTTCTTGCTTTTCTAAATAAATCTCTATGTCTCTCACTGGCGCGTGCTGAAATGCTTCTCTGTCACTTAAGCCAAGGACCCTGCCTGTCCTGAGTTGTGTTCCCTCTCTCCCCACTGAGGACTTCTCAGACCCTTCATGGAATCAACCCTTTTCCCGAGACATCTGGAGCATCTGAGGCGATCACAGCAGCAGGTGATGAAGAGCAGGCTGACCCTGGACCCACTGGCCACACTCCTGAGGGCAGACAGAGTCACCTAGGGTTTTCTTCCTAAATTCTCCTCC
>PVLC010042749.1:0-12829 GCA_004027655.1 Graphiurus murinus | reverse complement strand
AATTACTTAGTTTATCTTCACCAGTAGATACTAATATCCCTGCTTTACAAAAGAGGTCTAGAGCCTAGCATGGTGGTGCATGACTGCAATTCCAGTACTGGGGAGGCTGAGGCAGGAGGATCCTAGATTCAAGACCAGCCTTGGCAACTTAGAGAGACCCTGTTTCAAAATTAAAAAATAAAATTGAGTTAGGGGTGTAGCTCAGAGATAGAATAGCCTTGGGTTCAATCCCTACCCCCCAACACACACACACACACACACACACACACACACACACACACACACACACTTTCAAGAACAAGTCTAAAAAGATTTTTTATATTCTTGGGGTCACATCGCCGTAAGTCATGAAAATCAGTCCCTGATTCTGGATTATGACAATGACCCCCACATTCTAACAGTGCTTTCTCCCTGTAGCTAAAATTATCGAGTGGGTCATGAGCGCTCTGTGGTTTGCAGATGCTTTCTCTAAACGCCTGCTTATCTGTGTTCTTCAGGTTGTCGAGATCCCTGGTATAGCGGTATGAGGTCACAAAAAATCTAGACTAGGGTACTTTTCTTAAAACATGGGTGCCTGCAGCCAACCCAGAAGACGCTGATTCAGAATACCTGGGTTGGGGCTTGGGCCCCTACATCTTAACAAGCATCTAGGGTGTTTCTTATGCTTGATAAAGTGAAATCACCCGGCTCTTGTGCTAGTAACCTCAGGCCCGGTGCTCAGAGATCACATGTTCTAAGATGAGCCTGGACTTCCTTGGGAAGACCATCCTAAATGAGATACACAACTGTGACAAAGAGACACTGCACCTGCACTGCTAAGTGTACACGGCTTTGTGCCCAGAGGAAGGTTCTTTATTAAATCTCGTGCAATGTAATAATCTAAGAGATGGGGTGTGGGGGGTGGTAGACAAACAGGATAAATCAAAGAGAAACAGAGAAACCCTAGCAGTCTCTATAATTAATCTGATTCTCCAGTAGGATTACACCCCAAGTCCTTGCTGCACGCAGGAGCCGAGCAGGAATTACCATTTATAAGCTATCCCCATGTTAGACACTGTATTTGCATTAACTGATTTAACCTTAAAACAAGTCTATGTAGTAGACGTTATTACCTTCATTTTTCAGACCAGGAAACTAAAGCCCAAAGAACGGAGGAAATCTTTCCATAGAACATGGCTAAGGAGACTGGGATCTGGGCGTCCTCCTTGAGCTCTCTGTTTCACTACCTGCATTCAGTGTGCAGTCTGCCATGCCTGTTCCTAATCCCAGCTCCAACGGGAACAAGACAGTGGAGTTATAGTGCAGGGCAACGTCACTCTAAGGGATTCGTCCTTGTCTTCAGTTTTCCAGTTTTGCTTTCAACCAATGCGCTCCCCACTAGTCAGCGGAGTGGTGTTCTGAAAGTGCAAAGATGAGCTGGGCGTGGTGGCGCACGCTTGTAATCCCAACATTTGGGAGGCTGAGACTGGAGGATCCGGGTTCTCGGCCAGCCTCAGCTACCTAGTGAGGCATTCCGCAATTTAGTGAGACCTTGTTTCAAAATAAAGAATAAAAAATAGGGCTGAGGGT
Source organism: Graphiurus murinus (assembly GCA_004027655.1). Taxonomy (NCBI): domain Eukaryota; kingdom Metazoa; phylum Chordata; class Mammalia; order Rodentia; family Gliridae; genus Graphiurus; species Graphiurus murinus. Next base: position 11,260 of record PVLC010042749.1, on the reverse strand, counting down.
ATAGCTTGGAGGTAGAATGCCCCTGAGTTCAATCCCCAGTACCGCAAAAAAAAAAAAAAAAAGAAAGTGCAAAGATGACCATGTTACACAACTCCCACTCAGGCTTAAAACGCTTCCTATTGTCCTCAACAGAAACCCTAACACAATAGAAGAGATGAATTTAAATTTTTATTTTCTATCTTGTGGATGGTGTTTCTCCTCATTTTGATCTGGAGGAAACACAGCACTTGACAGAATGTCATCAAGCGCCTTGCAGTGTTTTTACTGACAGAGAATTAGAATTTTCTTCTTGAGAGTCTGTCATGGGAGAAGAGATGTCTCTGGATGAAGCCACCAAGGAGTTCTTAGAGAGAGGGGGGATCTCAACATAGGAGCAACAGGGTCCTTGGACTGCGTGACAGGAAAGAATTTAGTATGTACCAGTCAGAGACATAGAGATTTATTTAGGAAAGTAGATACATCCGAAAGAGAATATGGGCTATCTCAAGAGAGAGGTGAATTTTGGGGAAGCCCAGCTTCTCTTTTAAAGGAAACTTGGTAAAGGGTGGGTATGGAGAAGTATCTAGGAATGACATCCATCTGGTGATCACAAGACTGTTCATACTGGTCTGGTCATTCATAGGACCCTGAGGCTAACATGGTCTCCATTATCTAATCAATAGATAACATCGGCTGGGGTTGGTGGCCCATGCTTATAATCTCAGTATTTGGGAGGCTTAGACAGGAGGATGGCAGGTTTGTGGCCAGCCTCAGCAACTCGTGAGGCCCTTCACAACTTAGTGAGACCCTGTTTCAAAATAAAGAACAAAATAGGGCTGGGGGTGTAGCTCAGAGGTAGAATGCTCCTGAGTTCAATCCTCAGTATAGCAAAAAATAAAGCAAATTTAAAAAAAATAGATAACACTGGAAACTCCCCTAAATTATAGGTTTCTCAAAACATCCTATCAATCTTTGCTGAACCTATTTATTGGTAGGTTAATTAATTGTGCACAAAGTAATTATCATAAGTGAGTGGACTTATGATTAACTTTAAGATTTATAGATTTACCAGAAAGTTGTGAGTGACAGGTCTGGAAGAAAGACTAGCTTAGGTAGTGACAGGCCTGGAAAAATGTGGAACTTCTGAATTAAAATTGTATTCCCTTGAGGACAAAAGTGTCTTTTCTACCTATTTCTTGTATTTCTTCTATCCTAACTCAAGTCTAGGAGATATACTTAAGAAATTTCTAAGTAATAGATTAAAAGGCAAACTATTACCTATTCATCCCCAAGAAGCTAAGAAGTCTTACCAAACAGAAACTTCCCTAATCAACATAGTCTAACTAAGACGCCATCAGCACACACTCTGCCAGAGGCCTGTGCCCTGAACAGTGAGCCGTGAGAAGAGGGCCCAGGTGTGGCTCCTGACGCTGATGACTGGCATAGCCGGAGGTGAGGATGTGCACACAGGTACCTGATGCTCAGAGTGGACCACACACAGGTTCACAGTCCTAGCCAGCTTTGAGTTGCAGTCTCCTCTCTAAAGTCTTTCCAGATGCCTAGTTTTGGAATTCATCTCTTTCTTCTGTTTCTCTTTGTATTTTGTTCCACTTATCAGTCTATCTTGAAACAGAGTTAATGGGTCACTCATTTTGTGTGTTTGTGTGTGTGTGTGTGTGTGTGTGTGTGTGTGTGTGTGTATGTTACTAAGGATTGAACCCAGAGACATTCTACTCCTGAGCTACAAACCCAGACCATTTAATTTTAATTTGGAAACAGGGTCTCACTAGGTTGTTGAGAGTCTAAGTTGCTGAGGCTGGCTTTGAACCTGCAATCTTCTTGTCTCAGCCTCCCACATCCTGAGATTACAGGGGTGCACTATCATTCCCAGCAGTCATGTAGTGTGTGTGTGTGTGTGTGTGTGTGTGTGTGTGTGTGTGTGTGTGTGTGTGTGTGTGCTGGGGATTGAACTCAGGGGCATTCTACCTTTGCATATACCCCCAGTCCTATATTTTTCTAACTTAGAAACAGGGTCTCACTAAATTGCTGAAGCTGTTCTCGAACCTGCAATCCTCCTGTCTTGGCCTCCTAAGCACTGGGGTTACAGGTGTGTGCCACCATGCGTGGTAGTAATGCACTTTTTATCCCCACTGTTTATATTAATTCATCTTTGAGTATATTCCATGTGCACAGGAGTAACATCTTAAAAATTCTATAGCACTTTATGGTTTAAAAAATTACTTTCAATCCCCAATTCTATTTTCTTCTTGGCTCTGACAAAGACCATGTGAGGCGGCATAAATGGCTACATCAACACTTTAAAGATGAGGCTGTTGAAGCAGGAAAAGGTTGGATTTGAACAGCCGTAGATTTTAATTACAGCTCTGCCATTTTCTAGATGTATGAATAGCTCACACGATTGCTCTGACCTGCAGTTTACTGCAAGTTGTGGGATAATGTTAAGTCCTCCTTCATATAGTGATGACGATCAAGTGTAATTATGTAAAGGTCTCATCACAGGGTGTCTGGTACATAATAAATATTTCATAAATAGCAGCAATAAATGCATAAATAAAACTGAATGGCATGGCTAACCGAAAGACACATATTGAATCTAGATCTCAACTATAAACCCAAGGTCCTCTTGAATAGACACAGCACTCTCTAGATTGTGTCATGGGCTTCTTTATGGAAGGAAACAACTTAGGTCATCTTTATAACTGCAGAAAAGTCGGACCATATTTTCCAATTCGTAAGGGCTCAAAAGTATTGATTTAAGTAGAAATAATTATTTCACCAAATTGCCGGTTGAAACCAATCACTTCTTTAACATCCCAAGGTCCGTTGTATGTAAAAGTATTGCAGTATGCACCAGTCAGGATCATGTTTGGAAATGAGCAATGGAAAACATGAGGGCAGCAACTGACATCACAGGGGTTTATCTTCTATCAGTAACATCAGGACACGGGGTCCAGGGTCGACAGCACAGCAATGCCATATGGAGCTAGTCTCCTATCTTCTGGCTCTACTTTTATCTTCCTTTCATTAAAATGGATGTTGAACCTTGAGTCAGCATTAACTTCAGCATGTCCATATTCCAGGCAGGAAGATGTACAAACAAGTCAAGGGCAAGGACTGTGCCGCTGGCCACCCCTAGCTGCCGTGGAAGTGTGGTTATAAATACAAAGATATCCAGCCTCCAGTACCGTGAAGACGATAAAGAAGAGGTGTTGAGATAGGAAACCAGCATACAGGATCTGCCTAAGGACTATCTGATTGGATTTGTACTACATTAAGGTGCATAACACATTAAATAACTTTATTATTCTTTAATCAAGATAATTTTAAATGTGGCTTAAAATCCTCACTTGTGAGAGTGGTGATAAATTAAACATCAGTCTCATTTTGGAGTACCTCCCTAAAGTCATATATTTAATGAAATCCTGGGTAAAGAAGAAGTAGACTTTCATGTTACCATGAAAAAGAGAAGAAAGATCTCAAGTCTTCCATCCTGTATGACGGCCACTACATTGCTCATTGATTCCTTCAATAATATGGACGGATCTTGAAGGCATTTTGCTAAGTAAAGGAATCCAAAACCAAATGGCTACATATGGTATATTTCCATTCATGTAACAGTTTACAAATGAAAAAAAATTATTATGAATAAAAAAGCAGATTAATAGCACCCAGGGAATGGTGGATATATCTGTAGCTGGGTATAAAAATGTATTGGAATAGACAGGAATCAGATAAGCACAGAATTAGGCAACATAGTGTGTCTGCCTTGGAAAGAGCTGATAAATGTGTTCTATTTTAGTTTAATAAATAATAAACTACTGTATTCTTCAGAGGAAAATGGAGAGTGATAGAACCATTTCGTCTGGTATTGGGGTGGTGGACATATGACTGCTGTATCTGTCAGGATCCATGGAACTTCACACCATGCAGAAGAAACACTAAGGTATATGAGTTATAGAATGAGAACAATAATCACAATGTTGGGGTAGTACATGAAGAAGCGCAGACTGTGAAAAAAATTAATCTAACTGTATTATAAATGTATGGCATAGCTTTGTTCTAGAGAGTAGGGAGGAAAAGGAGATGACTGAAGAATCTTTGGGAAATGGTGTTTAGACTGGAAATCATTAAGACAAAAAGGAACTCAACATAAACACTGCATTTTAGTTAGTAAAGGAGTTTATCGTGAGGGCCCAGGTAAACAATTTTGAAATTGCTCTGCAGGAATACTTGGGTTGAACAAACATGTAAATAGATGCTATTGATTTCCTAGCACCCCACGTGGAAGTTACAGGTAATCAAGAATAGAAACTATGAGAAGCTTATAGTACTAGATGAGAAACCTCATTGTGAATCCATGTTTAGCTTAGAGGACACATAGAGATGGACAGATACAAAAACAGTAGCAAAGAATTGAATGCATGGGTTGGTGTGTATATACACAATACTCAGCTCTGTCTCCTGGAAGACCCTAGAAGCAATGATACTCCAGTAGTAAGGATCACTCCCAGCACCCAGACCTTGGTTTCAAAATACCAACATCCAATAAAAGAAATTTGAGCTCTTTAGAGAAATGTTTGATCCTTGGGCTACGGAAAAGAAAATGCAGGTTAAGGTGGGACCTGTGGTGTTACCAGTTAGTTAGGATGTGCTTGAAAAATAAATTGATGGGGGAATCTCCAAGGGACTCAAGAACTAAACTAATGGAACCCCCAATGACTAAAGCTGAAGGAGTCCATGCACCAAAATAAATAACAGCATCTGAGGATAATAACACAAAGTATAAACTAAATCTAAATGAGGACACACTGCCATAAATGACTGAATAAATCAATGGGAGAGAAGAGACACTTATATTTGCCATGCCAAATAGAGTCCAAGTATATGTAAACACCCCCCTTACAGAAGACAGGACTTAATCTTCCTTTTGGGTGTGGGTTGGCCTTAGTAAAATGATTCCAAAATTGTAGATTATGAAAAGGAGAAAACAGTTGTCTTTTACAGTGGAGAAACCTGCCAACAGCCAATATTCTTCCAACCAAGTGGTCAGGTTATTAGCAGTGATGTCACCCACACTTGATGGCATGTGTTCAAAAGGATTCTTCATCCCGGCACTATTTCCAAAGACCTTTAACTTTATTCTAATCAGGGGCATGGTCCAACAAACCTTATTTGAGGAGTATTCTACTATAAACATCTGACCTGTCCTCCTCAAAGCTGTCAACATCATGAAGAAATCAGAAAAGACAGAGAAGCGGTTCACAGATCTGGGGACACTAAACAGATGTGACCCTTAAACATGAAGTCTGAATTTGCTGGTGGGTGATGGAAAGCACATTAATGGAAAAACTGGTAGAATCAAGATATTGCCTAGAGTTCAGATAATAGTGACATGCCACTATTGACTTTAGTTTTGACAAGCATGCCACAATATGGAAGGGGGACCTAGAACCCAGTTCGGTTTCTGGTACATGTATAATTGTGACCTTAGGACCTTAATATCTCCCAGAGCGTGGTCTCTTGGCCTGCCAACAGAACCACATGTTGGAAACGCCTGGTAAGTTCTGGGACTCAGTTATCACCATTGGTCTGAAAGTCATCTGCATTTCTGCAGGTAGTTGGGTACCACACTGCTGAGGTCTTCCTGACCAACACTGCCCCTGTATTGCCAGTGATGCTGACTGGACCAGGGGCCAGGGCTGCATCTCCTCTTTGTGCAGAGAGACGTCATCTTCACCCTCAGCTCTCTGCCCAGTACTGTGAGTCTATTCTCCCCAAGATGTGTTCATTGCTCATTACAAAGACTCTCTTCACTAACTCAGGCCAAGACTTCTCCCTGGAAACCTCACAGAGCCAACTTGGAGTTGCCTGCAGAAAGCTGTGTTGCATTGGACAAGAACAGCAAGTCCAAGAGCTGAGGTTTCTCACCAGGGTGGGACTGGAGTAGGAGCTAAAGAAAAAAAAATTTTTTTTTGCTGGAGCCTGCTAATCTCTCTGCAGCCAGCAGCTGAGATGTTCAAATTGAACACTAAGTTTAATGTAATTTAGTATATTTGCTCAGTGCACAGTTTTACCCCTGGGTTAACGTAGGAAAATGAGGAAGGAAGCTAATTGCTCCATTATCACTTCAACATAATGGTCCAGTGCCCGGGAGCGGCTGCTGTTCTCATTAGAGGGTCCCACTGGGGGGAAATGCCATTTCCTCTTTCCTTAGGTTCAGCTTCTTTTGTTCAGTAACTGTGTTTACAGGACACTCTTGTGTAGTTGGACCCGACCCATGGTGCTTTCCTTCTCCTGTGCCTTCAATATCAAACTGGTGTCTCTAGAAGGTCCACTCAGCTTTTAGAGGTGATACACCTCTGGAAATCCTAAAATGGTGAGGAAAAGAAACTTGAAGCGAGGCGTAGTGGCGCACGCTTGTAATCCCAGCATTCAGGAGGCTGAGATCAGAGGATCCGGGTTCACGGCCAGCCTCAGCTACCTAGAGAGGCACTCCGGAACTTAGTGAGACCCTGTTTCAAAATAAAGAAGAAAAAATAGGGCTGGGGGTATAGCTCAGAGGTAGAATGCCCCTGAGTTTAATCCCCAGTACAGGAAGGAAGGAAGGAAGGAAGGAAGGAAGGAAGGAAGGAAGGAAGGAAGGAAGGAAGGAAGGAAGGAAAAGAGACTTTAGCAGACCCTAAGCACCATTCCTACCTCTTACAAGTCGCAGGTCTCTGGCAAGCTGCATGATTTCGCCTGAACCTGAAGTTTCTTCATCTATAACATGGAGATAATAGTAGGAGCTGTCTCTGAGGGTTGTGATGAAGAAGAATTAACATTAAGCCAATGACATGTTTAAGCCCTGTGTCTAATACATGATAAACATTCAAGTGCTACCTGTTATGATGACTATTAATTTTAAATGTTTAACAGTTATCCAAGATGCTTGCCAAGTAAAGACAAAAGATAATTACAAAGTATAAAGACGTGCCTTAGTAGCATGCTCTAAGTAAGGTAACCTGAAGAGTAATGACAAAGAGTTGGGTGACTTCTTGTTTTCCTTCTTCATTTCTATGACAGCACCTGAAGTTTTCCTTGCCTTGGCTCTGTGAGTAGACATGTGGTGTATGATAAAATGATCAAGAAAAATGAGGAGCTCTGGCTTGGTAGGACTACCATCATCCGGGTAGTATATCAGAGTTCTCAACTATTTTCTCAAAGAATTTACTGAGAGGCAGAATAATATATGAGAGAAACGTGACATTCCGGGTTTCGAGATGTATGTTCATGTCTCAGCTCTGCCCTTTACCAGTGGTGATAACTGAGGCAATGACCTCTTCTCATCTGAGTGTCCTTTCAGGGTATAGTTGGGCATGGTGTGACTTCAGTGACTCTACCCTTGAAGGTTCTAGAAATCAAAGTGGAAAAAAAATGATTTAGAAAATGGCTCAAAAACTAATGTGCTGCACCGAAACCTGTGCATGAATATTTATAGTAGCTTCACTCATGATATCCCCACCTGGAAGCAATCATGTTCTTTAATGGATAAAAAACTGGTACAGTCATATAATGGAATACTATTCAGCAATAAAAATAAATGAGCTAGCAAGTCACACAACGATATGGGCGAATCCTAAAGGCACCTTGCTCAGTGAAAGAAAACAAAATGAAGATCTGTACCTTGGATGATTCTCTTTCTATCACATTTTGCTAAAGGTAAAATGATACGGATGACAAAAAAAGGTCTGTGGCTAAAAGGAGTTCAGGGCTGGGGAAGCTAAAGAGAAGAAGCATGTGCAATTTAGGGGGAAGTGAAACTATTCTGTACGATATTGTATTTACAGATGCACGATGCAGGCAACTCTCAAAACCCACGGAACTTCACAGCACAAAGTATGCTTAATGAATACACATTAAAAAATCATTTAGGAAGTTGGGAGAGTCCCAGGATGGAACACAGAGTTTGGCAAAGCAATCTAACTTGTTACAAAAAAAAAATTATTCAATGACATCACTGAAGAAGGTAATAGAAAAATACAGCCTCAGAAGAGAAGAAGGGAGAGACAAAAGGGCGGATAGAGGGAGGGAAGGGGGAGATGAAAGAAAACAAATTCCCTCCATGACTGAAGTAGCCAGAGGAACATGGCAGCCAGTGAGTGATCAAAGCCAAAGCGACCAAGCAACAAAATAAGGTAGTAACAGATTCTGACTGACTACAACATAAAGTAAAAGTACATCTGTCGGTACTGATATAAAATAATGATTATATAAATAAATGGCAGAGGAGAGATAAATTGCTATGCAAAATAAATATTCCAAATAACTCATGTAGATACCCTGCTCTCAAGGAGGTGGCGCACAATCCCCACTGCTGGCGTGGAAGGTGCTCAGAGGGACTTCCCTCCATCTTGTACCGTGTAGAACAGCAGGTGTAGGGAAGAAAGGAGATAACCTTTTTTTTTTTTTCTATGCGCGCCCGCACGTGTGTGTGTGTGTGTGTGTGTGTGTGTGTGTGTGTGTGTGTGTACCTAACCTCTGATCTATATCCCCAGCCCCATTTTATTTTATCTTATTTTTAAATTTTGAAACAGGGTCTCATTCTAAGTTGCAGAGAGTCTTGCTAAGATGCTGAGGCTGGCTGCAAACTTGCAATCCCCCTGCCTCAGCCTCCCAAGTACGGGATTACAGGTGTGCACCACTGCCCCGAGCTGAGAGGAGGGAACTTTCTAGTGGAGATGGGGACAAACTCCATCTCACCCAGATGAACAAGGGTGGTGTCAGTGATCACGTCCCCTCTGGGCAGCCTCGAGCCAGAGCACAAAGTGGTAAGAAGGCCCTGGACATCTGTGACCTTTCAAATGTCCCACAATCCTTGTCTAAGGACTCGAACGCATGGGACAAGTTCCAGCAGACAGAGGGAGCGTCATATAACATGCTTGCTGAACACTCCTCAAAACCCGCAAGGTTACAGAGAAAACAGATGAAGAAGAAGATCTGAGAAACATGACACCCGGGGCAGCCTCTGAAAGGTGACGACTAGATGGAACGCGGCTTCCCGAATGGGATTCTGGAACAGTCAAAGAACATCAGGTAGAAAGTGAGAAAAAAGGATAAAGTGCGAGCCTTAGTTAATAATAGCATATCGATATTAGTTCATTAATTGTACTAATGTAAGATGTTAACAGGGGAAATTGTATTCAATCACATGTGGGAACTCTGTACTGTCTTCCCAATCTTTCTGTAAGTCTAAACTGGTTTTCAATATCAAGTTTACTTAAAAATAAAGTAAATCTAAAGTGCTGCACAGGTATAATTTTAAATTAATTAATTAATTACTGTGATTTACTGGGGATTGAACCCAGGGGTGTTTTATCTCGTAGCTATACCCCCAGGCTTGTCTTATTTTTATTTTTTTATTTTGAAACAGGTTCTCACTACATTGCTAAGTTGGGCCTTGAACCTGCAATCCTTCTGTCTCAGCCTCTCGAGTTCTGGGATTATAGGCAGGTGGCACCATGCTGGGCAGTATAATTTCTTATTACGCTCAGACTCTTATAACCCTCTGGAGTGGGATACAGTAGAGCTATTAGTATCCCTCGTTAGATGGTGGAGAATCACAAAATGAAAGAGATGCCTGTAGCGAAGAACTACTGAATCCAGACCCCAGGCCTCGGCCACTTTGTCCCCTCCATAATCTCACATGTCTTCCCTTTAACCAGACACCGAGATCCATGAGCAGGGACTGGGTATGAACAGTTCGTCACCTCTCTACCCCATCACCTGGTGGGTTCAGAGCTTGGTCCACTATAGCTACTTCATTCCAGAGTGAATTCATGTCCCTGAAATATGACACTATAGATGAATAAGAGGTTGGCCTCTGATAATCCCTTGGCCTCCCTATTAGACTCCTAGGTACACATCTGCATTGTTGTAGTTACAAGAGGTCTGTGCTTGTGCACATGCCCTGAAGGGTAGCAGAGTCAGGTCTATCAGCATCGAGTGACAGATGTTTGATGGCATTTGCTGAACATCTTATCAGAAGGTCCCATGTCAGGCAGACCAGACAGGGATAGACAACCCAAGATTCTTATGCTGAGCAAATATGATGGGCTCAAAAAGCACTGTGAGCTGACAGTGAGCATAAAAGAATAAAACCCCACATTAGCCAAATGTGGGGAGAGATGGATAAATCACTGACTGAAACCATGACCCAACAAGAAATCATCAAAATGGGGTTGAGGACATCCTAATGGTAGGTACACTGACCAAATTGAAATTATTTCCCCAAACTTGGTGCCAAAAAGAAGGATCTCACAGATATGAAGTGTTGTGGTAAAGATGTTGTGGCTGGCTTCTCTCAACTCTCCTAAGCATCAAGGTCAAATTCACCTTTTGGTATCTTCCTTCCAGGCAGATGAAGTAGAAGAAGCAGAAGATACCAAAGGCAGAAGATGTCAAAAGCATAAGCAGCTATAGGCTATGCCAGGGCAAACCCGAGTTCAATGCTTTCTGCATAGATTTCCTCAGACCGTGTGGCTGTGGGCAATACACTCTCTCAGATCAGGTTACCCACCGACTTAGAATGTTCCAGAGGCTTTCAGTCCTACTTACCATAACACCCAACTTCACCACCACAGTCTGTAAGATCTTGCAGGACTGACTCCTTCCTCCCTCTCCACCCTCCCTCCTAACACCTCCTTGTCACTCACCATATTCTATCTCACTATCCCTCCCCGATTCTCCAGCATACCAAGCACACCCCTACCCGGTTCCTTTATGCTTGATACTTTGCCTGAAATGCTCTTCCTCCACCTTGCAGCTCAACTATCTCTTCCTCCAACACGCATTGTCTGACTCATTGAAATGACCAATTCCTCTACCAAGCTAGTTGAAGTCCTCCAGAGAGCAGATGCCAATAGATATTTGACATGCAGAACACTCCTTGGAAGAGGCACCGCACTGTGATGTAGCTCTGGTCTCTATGAAAGAGAGAGGCAGTGTTACAAGATAAGGAATGTCCCCTGAAGAGCTCATTTATTGATGTTTGGAGTTGATGTAACTGAGTCATGAGGGTTATAATCATGGTAATAAATAAATAAAGTCATTGTAATGGATTTACTGGGCGGTAACCTAGGCTAGTGGGTGTGACTGGAGAAGGTGGGTCCCTGGGGGTATGGCTGTAGGGACTGTGCTTGTGTCTCTGAATTCCCTTGCTTATGCTCTCTCTCTGGCTTCCAGTCTCCATGATGAAGAACAGAGCCCTTGCTCTCTCTTTCTC
>PVLC010042748.1:0-12823 GCA_004027655.1 Graphiurus murinus | reverse complement strand
CACTGACTGAATTCATCCTGCTGGGACTAACAGATATCCCAGAGCTTCAGATCATCATTTTCATCTTTCTCTTCCTCACCTACATGCTCAGCATCATTGGGAATCTGACCATCATCATCCTCACAGTTCTCGACTCCCACCTCCAGACCCCCATGTATTTCTTCCTCCGCAATTTCTCCTTCCTGGAAATTTCCTTTACATCCACTTTTACTCCTCGGGTGCTAGTCAGCATCTCAACTGGGAATAAGACTATCAGTTTTGCTGGTTGCTTCACTCAGTATTTCTTTGCCATTTTCTTTGGGGCCACTGAGTTTTACCTTCTGACTGCCATGTCCTATGACCGCTACGTGGCCATCTGCAAACCCTTGCATTACACGACCATCATGAGCAGCAGGGTCTGCATCCAGCTAGTGCTCTGCTCCTGGCTATGTGGATTCCTCATTATCTTATCCCCAATCATCCTGACCAGTCAGCTGGATTTCTGTGAATCCAATGTGCTGAATCACTATTATTGTGACTACGGGCCCCTCATGGAAATATCTTGTTCAGACACAACGCTACTGGAGCTCTTTGACTTTGTCCTAGCAGTTGTGACCTTAGTGGTCACCCTGGGGCTGGTCATTCTCTCCTACACACACATCATCGGGACCATTCTGAAGATCCCTTCTGCTCAGCAAAGGAAAAAGGCCTTTTCTACGTGTTCTTCCCACATGATCGTCATCTCCCTGTCTTATGGAAGCTGCATCTTCATGTACATAAAGCCCTCAGCGAAAGAAGGAGTTGCCTTCAATAAGGGAGTAGCTGTGCTCAATACCTCAGTTGCCCCCTTACTGAACCCATTCATTTACACTCTAAGGAATAAACAGGTCAAACAAGCCTTCAAGGACATGGCCAGGAAAATTGTGAGTCTTTAATGAATAGAATGACCTCAAACTCAATGCAAATTCAGGACAATATTCATCAAGTTCTTCCCCATGAAAACATGGGGCTTCTGTAACCCCCACCTCATGAAGGCAACATCTGAGATGAGTGTATCATGAAGAGGTATCCATATTTCATTTCAAGTTTTCCAGGAAGAGAAAATCTTCCCAAAATGCAGTTTAAATATTTCTTTTTAGTACATACATTTTTAGCCCTTTTTGAAATTTGCAAAAATGTAAAACAATACCACTCTTCTTGCCAGTTTTTCAATATGGTGACTTGAAATTTTTAAAAAAATATTTATTATTGTGCTAAAAAGAAATGGGGGATCCAAGATGGCAGAGATGAGTCTGGCTACAGATCTTACCTGCTCCACAGTTTGGAATCAACGTGAGGAACAGCTAATCAAGAGGTTGATGACAGAAGGAATACACTGACTCACAATATTGGAAGGAGAGAGACTTGGAGGGATTTAGGAATTCTGTTACTTGGACACAAGACAGAAAGAAATTTGTTGTCCCAAAACCAGCACATGCACCATTAGGGCAAGTCTGGAGGTGGGATGACAGTGGGAGAAAGAGAAAGCAGCAAAGCTGACAAACTTACTTTGGAATCAGTGGTAAAGAAAAAGTCAAACTATGTTAAGATGAGACAGGAGCTGCTAAGCCGCCCTGTGATTGAGAGGTACTCTGCTTTTCTCATTTTGCTGGTGGAGAACCATGGTGGACAGCCATTTTTCAGACACCATGTCTAAGATTACAGCTCAGGAAGCAATTAAATCTGTATGGCTTCATCCCAACTAGTGATCCTTGTTAACAACATCATAGGGTATACCTCTGAAGCAGGTAGGACAAGTAATCTGTGAAGTAGAGCAGCTGCAGCAAGAAGCTGCTGAGCCCACATTCAGCATCTGCATCTGGAGTGGGCTGGGGCAGAACAGTGTGCAGGACACTTCTAGGGAGCAGCAAGCACCCTGCTGCTGGCTGCAACTGTCTCCTGCAGGGATGGTGGAGCCTAGGGTCCAGGCAGCACCTCTGCTTCTATTAGGAAAGATAGCACCTAGGAAATGAGCTGCACCTCTGCCTCTGGCCACCTTCGTCCAGGAAGTGTGGAGCCAAAGAAATAGTGCACACATCTGCACATCTGCCATGCATTTCTGTGCAGCTCGTCTGCCAAGGAGGACACTGCCTAGTGAGCAACACAAACCTCTGAAACCAGCAGCCATCAGGAGCACCTCTGACAGGGAGGCAGCCTGGGGGACTGGGTGCACCTCTGCCACTGGGTGCCAACACACCCCCTACCAGCATCAGCAGCACTCCTGCCCCCTGCAACCCCATACCCTGGGCACAGCCTTGAGCTCTGCCATGGCCACAGTCCTGTGCCACAGCTGCTGCCTGACACTCTAATCTCTGCCCATGATCCCCACCCCAAGCCCCAGCTGCCTGGTCAACCCATGCCTCTGCCACACACAGCCTCAGCCAAAGAACCAAAAAATACAAGAGTGAGCCCATAGCTGTTTTTACAACTAAGAGAGGATGTGGGAAAATGTCTCTATTTCAAATATCCCAGCAAGGAGAAAACTGAACAACATGAGACATGAGACAACTTGGACAACATGAGAAAACAGCTCAAAAAGATGTCTCAAAAAATCTATATCCCCCAATAACTGAATCTACAGATATTGAAATAGAAAAAAAAATCCCAGGCAAGGAATTTTCTATGATTTGTGTTCCATTGACCTGTTTTGTGTAATGACTTTTGTCCTGAACTCCCTATTGCCCCCCTCCATGGATCCAACTAATTCTATGTATTCTTTCAATTAATTGGACTTTTTCTCAATACCTCTCTTTATCTTCCTTGTCTCCATTCTCCTCACTCCTCTCTTTCCACCCCATATTCTTTCTTTCTTTCTTTCTTTCTTTCTTTCTTTCCTTCTTTCTTTCTTTCTTTCCTTATTTTTTTTATTTCTTTCTGTCTTTCTTTGATACTGAGGATTGAACCCAGGAGTGCTCTACCACTGTGCTGCACCCCCAACACTTTCTAACTTTTTTTTAATTTTTGAAACAGGGTTCCACTAAGTTCCAAACACTGGCCTCAAATTTCTGGTCCTCCTATTTCAGCCTCCCAAGTACTGGGATTATAGGCATGCACCATCACCTCAGGCTCCCTCCCATTTTTTCTTCCATCTCCCCTCCTACCCTCACCCTTTTTTTATGTTTCTCTTTTCTCTGTTTTTTTTCCTTTCTTTCTTTTTTTTTCTTTTTACCCCTTCTCCCAATATAATTTAGTATTTACTATCATTAATGCTTAATTTTTCAGACTACTTTATATAATTTCTTACTCACTTTTCCCATTAGTTAGTAGCATTATAAAGATCATGAGCAATAAGGTTTTTAATATGTTTTGATTTATGGCTTGCTTTTAAATCGCCACTGTTACTGGCAGTTACTCTGTCCTTTCAAAGTAGTACTGGTGGTTAAACTTAACATTTTGATTATGATGATCAGATGTGTTGAGGCTAAGATATACCCCTGGCCCAGGGATTATCATAAAAAAATAAGTCAGGTGTGGTGGCTCATGCTTGTAATCCCAGTACTTGGGAGGCTGAGACAGGAGGATCACAAGTTTGCAGCCAGCTTCAGCTACTTAGTGAGGCCCTTTGCAACTTAGTGAGACCATGTTTCAAAATAAGGAATAAAAATAGGGCTGGGGATATATCTCAGAAGTAGAATGCCTCTGGGTTCAATCCCCAGTTCTGCAAAAATAGATGATAGATAGATAGATAGATGATAGATGATAGATAGATAGATAGATAGATAGATAGATAGATAGATAGATGCTCACTAAAGGACTCCCACAGAAAGAAGAGAAATCCACTTCAACAGATGTGCAAGTATGGACCTTGGACAACATGAGAAAACAGCTCAAAAAGATGTCTCAAAAAATGTATATCCCCCAATAACTGAATCTACAGATTTTGAAATAGAAAAAAAATCCCAGGCAAGGAATTTTAAAAGTTGGTTGTTAAAATGATCAATTAACTAAAAGAAAATCTAAGAAGTGTAATTAAAGAGAAAATGATGTGAAAGACCATTTCAACAAAGAGATAAAGATTCTGACAAAGAACCAAAAAGAATTCCTAAAAACAAAAGACTCAATAAAACAAAAAATTCAGTTGAAATTCTCACCAATAGATAACATCATGTATAAGACAGAATTTAAGTCCCTGAAGATGAGATATATGAACTTAAGCACTCAGTAATAAAAAGTAAAATAAGAAACCATGATCAGAATATGCAAGAACTCTAGGACAACATCAAGAAACCAAATTTAAGAATCATTAGAATCAAACAGGGAACTGAAATACAGGCTAAAGGCACTGACAACTTTCTCAATGAAATAATAGTAGAAAATTTTTCAAGCCTTGGGAATAAGATGATCATCTAAATATAAAAGGCATTCAGAACCCCAAATAAACAAGATTTAAAAATAATCTCTCTATGACACACTATAATTAAAATGGCATACAGAATAATGACAAAACTTTTAAAACTTCAAGAGAAAACTACCAGGTCACATTTATAAGTAAACCAATAAAAATGACTTCTGATTTCTCACCATAAATTCTAAAATCCAGGAGGGTTTGGAATGATATGTTTCAAGCCATGAAAGAAAAAAACTGCCAACCAAAAATAGCAAAGCTACCCTTCAGAATTGAAGGCAAAATAAGACTTCCAAGATAAGTATAAACTAAAAGAATTAATAACTACTAAACCAGCACTATAGAAAATACTTAAAGAAATACTACATGCAGAAGAAATTAAAAATAAACTGCAGAGCTTTCCAAAGAATGAATCTCATTGGAAGAGTAGTTAAAAAGATGAGAATTAGGAATTAATTAAATGATAGAAATAAATCAAATGGCAAGTAAAAACAAATATCTCTCTATAATAACACTGACTATAAATGGACTCAACTCTCCAATAAGAGACATAGACTGGCAGAGTAAATTAAAAAAACAAGGCCTAAGTATATATTATCTTCAAAGAGACTCATCTTACAGGCAAAGACAGCCACAGACTAAAAGTGAGAAAGTGAAAAATAATATTCCATACAAATACAGCCCATTTAAGCAGGAATAGCTACTCTCATATCCAACAGAGCCAACTTCAACCAAAATTAATTAGAAGAGACAAAGAAGGCTACTTTATACCAGTAAAGGAAATAATTAAACAAGAATATTAAAATGATACTAAATATGTATACCCCAAATATCAGTACACCTCAATATATAAAATAAACACATCTTCACATAAAGACTCAGATAGACCCCAATATAATAATACTGGGTGAGTTAAACACACCTTTCTCTCCAATAGGTAGTCATCAAGATATAAATCAGCAATTTTTTTCTATCCAGACATAAAAAATATATAAATCAAATGGATCTAACAGACATCTATAGAATATTTCATTCAATAACAGTCAAATTAACTTTCTTTTCAGCTGGTCATGTAACCTCCAAAATAGACTATATTTTAAGCCACAAAGCAAGTATTAGCAAATAATAATTATGTCTTGCATTTTATTATATCATAATGAAATTAAATTGAGAATCAAGAGCAAGAAAAACTTCAGGAACTACAATCAATTGGTCATAAAATAAATCAGGAGAGAAATTTAAAAATTCTTATAATCAAAGGAGAACATAGATACAACATACCAGAAACTCTAGGACATTATGAAGGTGATTCTAACATGAAAGATAATAGCTCTGAGTGCCTACATTTTTAAAAAATCAGAAAGACTCCAAATAAACAATCTAATGATACATCTCAAGTTCCTAGGAAAAGAACAATTTCAAAACCAATAAAAGGAAAAAATAACTAATATCAGAGCCAAAATCAATGAAATAGGGATAAAAAATAATACAAAGGATTAAATACATAGTTCTTTGAGAAAATAAACAAAAATGATAAACCCTGGGCCAAACTAACCAAAAGAAAAAGGGATAAGACCTAAATTAATAAAATTAGAGATGAGATGAGCGTGATGGTGCACACCTGTAATCTCAGTACTTGGGAGGCTGAGGCAGAAGATCACAGGTTCAAAGCTAGCCATAGCAACCTAGTGAGGCTGTCAGCAACTTAACAAGATCCTGTTCCCAAATAAAAATAAAATATGGCAGGAAGTGTAGCTCAGAGGTAGAATGGCACTGGGTCCAATCCCTTGCACCACAAAAAAAGTAAGAAAATAAATAAAACTAGAGATGAAAAATAAACATCCCAACAGACATCTCTAAAAACCAGAGGATCATTCGGGATTACTTTCAAATTTTATATGCCAATAAAATAGAAAACTTAGAATAAATGGACAAATTTCTAGATATATACAACCTGCCAAAATTAAACAAAGAGAGCTGGGCCTGGTGATGCACATTATAATCCTAGTACTTAGAAGGCTGAGACAGGAGGATCATAGGTTCATGGCCAGCCTCGGCAACCTAGCAAGCCCCTCAGCAATTTAGTGAGACCCTGTTTCAAAATTTAAAAAATAAAGTAAAATAAGGCTGGGGGTGTGGCTTGGAGGTAGAATGCCCCTGGATTCAATACCACAAAAAGGGAATTGAACAAAGAGGATATGGAAACCCAAACAGACCAATAATGAGCAATAAGATTGAACTGGTCATAAAAAAACCTCCAACAACCAGATAGAAATTGACAAATTTCTAAATTGAGTGAAGAAGATATAGAAAACTTAAACCGACCAATAACAATCAAAGAGATAGAAACAGCAATAAAGAGTTTACCATCAAACAAAAGCCTAGGGCCAGATGGTTTTCCAAGTGAATTTTATAAACCTTTATAGAAGAGCTAATCCCAAAACTCCTCAAACTATTTCCTGAAATAGAAACTATACTTTCCTTAACACATTCTATGAAGCCAATGTCACATTCATACCAAATCCAAATAAAGATAGCTCAAGAAAAGAAAACTATAGGCCTATATTGCTGATGAACTTAGATGCAAAACTGCTAAGCAAAATATTAGCAATGCACATTCAAAACCATATCAAGAAAATTATACACCATGACCATGTTGAGTTCATCCCAGGGATGCAAGGCTGGTTCAACATATGAAAAGCAATCCATGTAATTCACCACATAAACATAATCAAAGACAAAAATCACATGATCATTTAAATGATGATGAAAATGCATTTGATAAAATCCAACACCGACTCATGCTAAAAGCACTGCATAGAATTGGAATAGAAGGAACACACCACAACATCATAAAGGCAATATACAATAGGCCCACAGCCAATATCATATTAAATGGGGAAAAATTGCAAGAGTTCCCACTAAAAACAGAAACAAGACAAGGATGTCCATTATCACCACTTCTGTTCAATACAGTAGTTGAGACTCTAGCCAGAGCAATAAGGCAAGAGAAGGAAATCAAACGGGTAAAAATAGGGAAAGAAGAATTAAAACTATCTCTTTTTGCAGATGACATGATACTAAGAAGACCTAACACAGTCAACCAAAAAACTTATAGAACTGATCAACAAATTTGGCAAAGTGCCTGGATACAAAGTCAATCTTTAAAAATCAGAAGCTTTCCTGTTTTCCAACCATAAATCCACTGAAAAAGAAATCCAGAAAACAATTTCACTCACAATAGCACCCTGAAAAATATAATACTTAGGAATAAACCTAAACAAGAAGGAAAAAGACCTCTATAAGGAAAACTATAAAAAATTTTTAAAAAGAAATCAAAGAATACCTTAGAAGATGGAAAGATCTTCCATGCTCTTGGATAGGCAGAATAAATATCATCAAAATGGCCATACTCCCAAAAGTGATCTACAAATTCAATGTGATACCCATTAAATTGCCAAGGTCACTCCTCACAGACATAGAAAAATCAGTCCTTAAATTCATCTGGAACAACAAAAAGCCCAGAATAGCCAAAGTAGCTCTTAGTAACAAGAACCATGCAGGAGGCATCACAATACCTGACTTCAAACTATACTACAATGCCATAGTAATAAAAAAAAAAGCATGGTATTCGCACAAAACAGATACATAGACCAATGGAGCAGAATAGAACACTGAGAAAGAAATGCATACACTTACAGTCAATTGATTTTTGACAAATGAACCAAAAACATACACTGGAAAAAAAGATAGCATCTTCAACAAATGGTGTTGGCAAAATTGGTTAACCATATTCAGGAAAATGGAAATAAACCCCACTTCCTCACCCTGCACAAGAGTCAATTCAAGATAGATCAAAGACCTGGAATTCAGGCCAGAGACTTTGCAGCTACTTGAAGAGGGCATAGGACCAACACTTCAACTCAAAGGCACAGGTAAAAAACTTTCCCAACAAGACCCCAAAGGCACAAGCAACTCAAAGGAAGATCAATACATGGGATTGCATTAAACTAACATGTTTCTGTGCAGCAAAGGAAACTATCAAGAACTTCAATAGTGAGCCCACAGAGTGGGAGAAAATTTTTGCCAACCACTCCTTTGATAGAGGACTAATATCTAGAATATACAGAGAACTCAAGAAACTCACAGCTAATAAAACAATCCAATCAAAAAATGGGCAAAGGATCTAAATAGAAACTTCACAAAAGAAGAAATACAAATGTCTGAGGAAATATTCAACATCATTAGCAATCAGAGAGATGCAAATCAAAACTACCTTGAGATTTCACCTAACCCAAATCAGAATGGCAATCATTAAAATCACTAACAACAACAAATGCTGGCAAGGATGTGGAGAGTGGGAACCCTAATACATTGTTGGTGGGATTGCAAATTTGTGCAACCACTTTGGAAAACAATACGGAGGATCTTAAGATGAATGGGAATGAACCTACCATATGATCCAGCAATACAACTTCTGGGTATCTACCCAAAAGAACGGAAACCAAACTATCAGACCAATGCATGTGTATCTATGTTTACAGCCACACAATTCACAATTGCCAAAATATGGAACCAGCCAAGATGTCTATCAACAGCGAAATGGATTACAAAACTATGGGATATGCACACAATGGAATTTTACTCAGCCCTAAAGAAGAACAAAATCATGTCATTTGCAGGGAAATGGATGGAACTGGAAAACATTATGCTGCTAAGTGAGATTAATCAGTCACAAAAAGTAAAAAATCATATGCTCTCCCTAATATGCAAAGGTAGAGAGAAAGTAGGACATAAGAGGGACTCTAGACAAAGAAGGAGAAACCTTAGATGAGCAAAGAAGGTGACTTAACTGAAGGTGATGGGGGGACACCCTGATGCACATGATGTACTTTCACAAACATATCGAAGTCAATCACTAAACTGAACATGAAAAGGAGGGAGAGGGAGGGAGTGGGCGGGAATTGGGGAAGGGTTAAATGAGAAAAGTGTGCATGTATGCCTTTACCAGCTTGTACCTAACAAAGATGTATGATTACAATGCACCAATAAAAAAAACAATAGAATAAACACATTAACATCCATCTATTTTCCTGAAAATATCGTAATTTCAATCTTCTTTGTGGTGGAATAGAACTCCAATGTGTATATATGTTACATTTGCTTTATCCATTCATCTGTTGAGTGACGCCTCGGATGGTTCCATTAAATTGAATTGCACTTGTTATAAACATGGGTATGCATGTATCTCTATAGTATGCTGAATTTAGTTCTTTCAGATAAATACCCAGGAGTGGCATTTCTGGGTCATGTGGTGGTTCCAATTCTAGTATTTGAGGAACATTTATACTGATTTTCATAGTAACCACTATAGAAATTTAGTCCTGCCAACGGTGTAGACTTGTTCCTCCCCCTCCACCACATCCTTGCCAGCATTTATTGTTATTTTTCTTCTTAAGGATTTCCATTGTAACTGGAAATACTAGACACTTCTCAATTATTTTTATATTTAGTAAACATTACAAAATTAATGATATGGGGTGGGTTTGTTTGTTTGTTTGTGGTACTGGGGATTGAAATGAGGAACATTCTACCCTGAGCTACACCTAGCCCTTATTCATTTTTTTTATTTTGAAACAGGGTCTTGCTAAGTTGCTGAGGTTCTCACTAAGTTGCTGAGGCTGGTCTTAAACCTATGATTCTCCTGTCTCAGCCTCTCAAGTACTGGAATTACAGTGAATTCCCAATGATATGGGTATTATTATTACCATTTTCTTATGGGTGAAGAAACTGGAGTACCTAGAAGTTAGGAACTTGCTCATGGTCTCACAACTAATAAGGAAGCGAGCTAACAGCCTAATAATAACTGCCTCAAATATTATAAAAATGAAAGTATAAAAGGAATGGAAATTTCTAAAACCCTGCCCCACTCAGGTAAGCCACTCAAGAAACTGATGTTCATTCGTTCATTCTTTCTTTCGTTCTTTTTTTTTTCCTTTGGTACTAGGGGTTGAACCCAGGGGTATCTACTTCTAAGCTATACCCCTAGTCTTTTTTATTTTTTGCTTTGAAACAGGGTCTTGCTAAGTTGCTGAGGCTGGCCTCGAACCTACAATCCTCCTATCTTAGCCTCCCAAGCACTAGAATTACAGAATCATGCCCAGCTATTTTTCCATCTTTCACTGTTGTTGTCATAATTATCACTTCAGTTCCCAAAAGGTTGTTATCCTGTTGCTGATTCTCTGTGGCAGCTTCCACATAGGACTGTTTGGAACATCTTTCCTAGTCCCCTGTTCCAAGTTAATTACCAATCTTATTTAAAAAAAAAAAAAAAAACAGGCTAATTAACATTTTCTAGACCTGGGTCCCAGGGAACAACTCTCCCCCCACACACACCCAAAGATTCCCCTGAGTGAACTAAATAAAACATGCCGCACTGAAACTGATATAAAACTGCAATGACATCCATTACCAACCTTCAAACCAAATGGAGAAAGTGAGATTTTAAAGAGGAGAATGTCCCTGTACCCTTTGATTAGTTGAAATAAAGCAGCATCTTAAGGAATTATAGGTCGTTTCAACTCGGATCTCGGATTGCTAAAGACTGGGCAGTAGCAGGCAAACAGTCAAAGGCAAGGAGAACTAGAAACTGTTTCTTTTCAAACTAGGGCCCAAGAAACCAGTCTCAGAGCATGAACTGGTGTTAGGAAAGAAAATGTGTTCTATTTTCTTCCACTGCTTCATGTACATCTGCCCTCTCAGTCCTGACTTGCCCCACATAGCATCCAGATGTGAAATCCCTCATCTTTCCAGTGTCAAAAAGTGAGTATGTACACAGCTCATCGATGTTACCCTTCCATGATTATGAATTATGAGATTCCTCTTAATGTGAACTTCTACAATTCTTTGTGAGAATATTTGTTATTAAAGCTCACTTAGGCTTGTTTTAAAAGTTTTAAACAAAGTAAGAATAAAGTAAAAAGAAAAGTCCTCTATCCTTTGCATGGTGAGACAACAAAAATTACTATCCCTGACCATTTGGTATTTTTCCAGATGTTTCTCTATGCACACACTAGATATTTCATGAGCAATATATTAGAATCATATCCAAGTCAGTACATATAAAGTTCCCATTTTATTCCACAACTTAAATGATCATAATTTATTTAGCCATTTACCTGTTGATGAAATTTTCATTTTTTACAATGTTTTATTGTTATAATCAATGATAAAATTGAGATAGTTGAATAATTATCTGTGTACATTTGTACTAGTATTTCTATAAAATATGAATGTAAATTTTTGAGTTATCATTCAAACAGAGAAATTCCCTCAAAGAAAAGCTATTGAGCAGAAAGTCCCTCTGAAGCCTGAGCCTCCCAGTTGCTTAGACATTAAATCCCAGAGATTAAGATGGTACAAGGTTGTTGAACAACCTCCAATGTGAATTTCTTCCAGATAAGCACCCAGTTCAGACCTCGAGGTTCCTTTGTGGCAAGGATTCTGGAAGCTCAGAAAACGAGATAAATGCCCAAAAGGATCCTTGTTCTAATGAGAGAAAACTATCAATCTGTAAGGTCAACCCTTCCCTAGTTTCCTATAGCAGCATCATATTTGTGTCCTGTCCCCTAAAGAAGGTAAGAAGGGACCCAGGTTCAGATAAGCATTTTATGTTTAAAGAAGATTAAGAAATCCTTCCTATCATTACTGAATCTCTGCTATCACTATCCCATTAGATAAAAAGGGAGAAAGAGAAACATACAAATTCAATATTTTAAAGTTTTCTTGAGCTCTTCTCCCAGGCGTAAAAGCTAAAGCACGTAAACAGAGCACTTGGTTCCTGTAGTGGCAGTTTGAGGATTGTTATCAAACAGAGCAAAAGGATGTAGATGGTTAATAGGTTGGAGAGGGCCTTAGTAAGACAAATCACCAAGCCTAAGGCCAGGGAAAGAAGACATATTCCTGTTACAATCATGGGAGAGGAGTGTCATAGATATGAGAGGAAAACAAAACTTAGTGAGAAACTAGTGACCATTGTGCTGTACAGAGAACAGGGCCCCAGAAACAGAGTCTCTAGATGGAATTTATGAAGGAGCAGATTTAGACCAAGAGATATTCTGTTTGGGTCACATTCGACAGAGAAATCTCCTATGCACAAATTTCAGGGAAAATCTACAACTTCGACTTAATATCCCTGAGCTGAATATCTCTTTTTTATCATCCCTTTTTCTCTTTCTCAGCTTCACAGGCAGCAAAGGTTACAATGAAAAACCAAACACTGACTGAATTCATCCTGCTGGGACTAACAGATATCCCAGAGCTTCAGATCATCATTTTCATCTTTCTCTTCCTCACCTACATGCTCAGCATCATTGGGAATCTGACCATCATCATCCTCACAGTTCTCGACTCCCACCTCCAGACCCCCATGTATTTCTTCCTCCGCAATTTCTCCTTCCT
>PVLC010042747.1:0-12824 GCA_004027655.1 Graphiurus murinus | reverse complement strand
GGGTCTGGGGATTGAACTCAGGGGCATTCTACCTCCGAGCTATACCCCCAGCCCTATTTTTTATTCTTTATTTTGAAACCGGGTCTCACTAAGTTGCGGAGTGTCTCACTAGGTAGCTGAGGCTGGCCGCGAACCCGGATCCTCCGGTCTCAGCCTCCCGAATGCTGGGATTACAAGCATGCGCCACCACGCCCGGCTCTTTGTGGCCTTTTTATTTTATTTAATTTATTTATTTTGCGGTATTGGGGATGGAACCCAGGGGCATTCTACCTCTGAGCTATATCCCTAGCCCTATTTTTCATTCTTGATTTGAAACAGGGTCTCACTAAGTTGCGGAGTGCCTCACTAAGTAGCTGAGGCTGGCTGCAAACCCAGATCCTCCAGTCTCAGCCTCCCAAGTACTCGGATTCCAAGTGTGAGCCACCATGCCCCGCTACCTTTTTATTTTTTAACTACTTATTTATTGTGGTACTTGAAATTGAACCCAGGGACATTCTACCTTTGAGCTACAGCCTCAGCCCTAGCCCTATTTGTGTGTATATGTGTCTGGTACTGGGGATGGAAACCAGAGGCATTCTACCTCCAACCTATATCCCACAGCCCTATTTTATTTTATTTAGTTATAGTTAGTTAGTTAGTTAGTTAGTTAGTTAGTTTTGCAGTACTGGGGATTGAACCCAGGGGCATTCTACTTCTGAGCTACACCTCCAGCCCTGTTTTTTGAAACAGGGTCTCACTAAGTTGAGGAGGGCCTCACTAAGTAGCTAAGGCCAGCTGCAAACCTGTAATCCTCCTGTCTCGGCCTCCCAAGTTCTGGAATTGCAAGTGTTAGCCACCATGCCTGGCACTCTACTTTTTATTTTGAAACAAGTTCTCATTAAGTTGCGGAATGCCTCACTAAATTGCTGAGACGATGCAAACCTGTAGCTGGGTGTGGTGGCGCATGCTTGTAATCCCAGCATTTGGGAGGCTGAGACCGGAGGATCCAAGTTCACGGCCAGCCTCAGCTACCTAGTGAGGCACTCCACAACTCAGTGAGACCCGGTTTCAAAATAAAGAATAAAAAATAGGGCTGGGGGTATAGCTCGGAGGTAGAATGCCCCTGAGTTCAATCCCCAGTACCGCAAAAAATAATAATAATAATAAAAATAAAGAATAAAAAATAGGAGCCGGGCGTGGTGGCGCACGCTTGTAATCCCAGCATTCGGGAGGCTGAGACCGGAGGATCTGGGTTCGCGGCCAGCCTCAGCTATCTATTGAGGCACTCCGCAACTTAGTGAGACTCGGTTTCAAAATAAAGAATAAAAAATAGGGCTGGGGGTATAGCTCGGAGGTAGAATGCCCCTGAGTTCAATCCCCAGTGCTGCAATATATATATATATGCAAACCTGTGACCCTCCTGTCTCAGCCTCCCAGATAGCTAGGATTACAAGCATCCGTTATCACACCCACCTGCATTTTCATTTTGTACTGGGTTCCACAAAGTATGTAGCAACTCCCACGCCACAAGCACTTCTACACATAGGCTCTGCGATTCCCTCAACACTTGGGCTTTCCTGGGCCCAGGGACCACCCTCTCTCTCCAGGACCAAGCTGTGGGGAGCCAGGAAACCACCCCCCCAACCAGAAGGGGCACCATGGCTGAGCCAGGAGAACAACTGCCAGCGGAGGTGCTGGCTCTCATCTTCAGACATCTGCCCCTCAGGGACCGTGCTGCTGCCGCGGGTGTCTGCAAGGCCTGGGCCGTGGCTGCCAGGAGCAGTGCTGTGTGGCACAACACTGACATCAGGTGAGCTGGCTCCTCTGCTGCCCACTCATCTTCATACTTTCTCTGTGAAGTCCAGGGTTAGAGAAATCTGTTGACTCCCATATAAAACTCCCATAATTGCTAACATTTTTTTTTCTTTTTTTTTTTTTGCAGTACTGGGGATGGAACTCAGGGGCATTCTACCTCCAAGCTATACCCCCAGCACTATTTTTTTATTCTTTATTTGGAAACAGGGTCTCACTAAGTTGCAGAGTGCCTCACTAGGTAGCTGAGGCTGGCCTCGAACCCAGATCCTCCAGTTTCAGCCTCCCAAATGCTGGGGTTACAAGCATGCGCCACCACGCCTGGCAATTACTAACATTTATTGAGCACCTGCTGTGTGCCAACTGTTGTTCTAAGGGCCTTACATATATTAACTCATTTAACCTCAAGAAAACTCATGAGCGGGGTGGTGGGGTGTGTATGCCTGTAATCCCAGTACTTGGGAAGCTGGGACAGGAGGATCACAGGTTCCAGGACAGCCTCAGAAAGTAGTGAGACTCTCATCGACCTAGTGACACCCTGTTTCAAAATAAAAATAAAATAGGGCTAGGTGTGTAGCTCAGAGGTAGGATGCCCCTGGGCTCAATCCCTAGAACAACAAAAGAAAGAGAAAGAATGAGAGAGAGAAAACCTCATGTGGCAGAGAGTATATTATCTCCATTGCACAGATAGGAAATGGAGGTAAGAGAATCACTTCCCACAGGTCACTCAGCTCAAGTGTGACGGTGGCAACTGGGTGTGGTAGCGCACACCTGTAATACCAGTACTTGGGAGGCTGAGACAGGAGAATTGAAGGTTTGAGAACAGCTTCAGAAAGTAGTGAGACTCTCATCAACCTAGCTAGATCCTGTTTCAAAATAAAAATAGGGCTAAGGAAGCCAGGCTTGGTGGTGCACGCTGAGACAGGAGGATCACAGGTTCATAGCCAGCCTCAACTAATTAGTGAGGCCCTCTGCAATTTAGTGAGACCCTGTTTCAAAATAAAGAATAAAAAATAGGACTAGGGGTGGGTATAGCTCGGAGGTAGAATGCCCTTGGGTTCAATCCCCAGTACAACAACAACAAAAATAATAATAATAGCCGGGCGTGGTGGCGCACGATTGTAATCCTAGCATTCGGGAGGCTGAGACTGGAGGATCCAGGTTCGTGGCCAGCCTCAGCTACCTAGTGAGGCCCTCCGCAACTTAGTGAGACTCGGTTTCAAAATAAAGAATACAAAATAGGGCTGGGGGTATAGCTCGGAGGTAGAATGCCCCTGAGTTCAATCCCCAGTACCGCAAGTAAATAATAATAATAATAATGAAATTGGAGCCGAGTGTGGTGGCCCACACTGGTAATCCCAGTACTTGGGAGGCTGGAACGGGAGGATTAAAGGTTCAAGGACAGCCTCAGCCAATAGTGAGGCTCTCATCAACCTAGCAAGACCCTGTTTCAAAATAAAAATAAAACAGGGCTGGGAGTATAGCTCGGAGGTAGAATGCCCCTGGGTTCAATCCCCAGTACCAAAAAATAAATAAATAAATAAATAAAAATTAAATCGGGCTGGGAGTGTAGCCCAGAGGTAGAATACCCTTGTGTTCTATATCCACGACAAAAAAAAAGAAAAAAGAAAAGAAAGACAGCTGAGAATGCCACATTCCTAAAATATCATTAGTTCTTCATGCCAGACATAACGACTTGGGGCAGATGCTACTGAAGTCTTGTAAAGGGGCTGGGGTTCTCTTCTACCATCAGCTGCAGCCTTGGGGCAAAAGCATGGTCCCGATGGAGAGGTGTGTGCCTAAGGACAGAAAGTGGGGAGGGCAGCTGGCCCCCAAGCTGAGAGGTGGGTAGAGGTTCCCCCCCCCATCGCAGTGACGCTGCCAATGCCTTTTCTGCACCGCTTTAACTCAAGTTGCGACTGTGAACTGGAAGGTATGCTGCCACCATATATGTCCACCTGCCTGGACCACATTCACAACCTACGACTGGAATATGAACCCTCGAGAAAGCCCAGCCGCCAGGCTGCCACCCAGCTGCTGACTGCACTGGCAGGTCGTGTCCCGGGGCTTCGAGGCTTGCGCCTGGAGTGCCGCGGAGAGAAACCGCTCTTTGACGCAGGCCGAGACATCCTGGACGCTGTGCACACTGTCTGCGGAGCGGCTCCCGAGCTTCGCTACCTCGACCTGCGGCGCTTGCCATTCACTCTGGAAGACACGCTGGTGCTGCAGTTGGCCCGAGGCTGTCCGGAGCTCCGCAGCCTTTTCCTGGACAACCATACACTGGTGGATAGCGTGAGGCCGGGCTCAATTCTCGAGCTGCTGGAGGCCTGCCCGCGCCTGCGCGCCCTTGGCCTGCACCTGGCCAGTGTGTCGAGCGCGGTCCTCGTTGCGCTGGCCGCGCCAGATCGTGCGCCTTTCGAGCTCCTAGCTCTGCGTGGCGCATGCCCTGAAGATGCAAGGGTGTCTCCCATACCCAACGAAGTCTGGGTGGTGTTGCGCTGTCGACATCCTGGGCTGGTCGTGGAGCTGGAGTTGGAGCCTTTGCTGCCAGACGAGAGCGTGACCGGAGTCCTGCAGCCAGCAGTTCCTGTGGCTGCGCTGCGTCTCAACCTCTCCGGTGACACCGTGGGCCCGATGCGCTTCGCTACGCGCCACTACGCCAAAACCTTGCGTGCGCTCGAGGTGCGCGCCTCCGCCTCATCCGAGCTGGACGCCGCGCTGGAAGAGCTGGCCGCGCGCTGCGCGGGCCTGCGCGAGATACACTGCTTCTGCGTGGTGAGACCCTCGGTGCCAGACGCCTTCCGCGCGCACTGCCCGCGCCTGCGCAGCTACACTCTCAAACTAAAGCTCGAGCCACATCCCTGGCGGCCCACGCTCGTGCAGTGATTGGACGTACCCTCCCCTCCACCCCGCAGACCCGAGGCCTCTGAGACTTGAGAGGGAATTGCCCAGGGGCGCCACAAATGTCAGCCCGTTCCTTCTGGATTTCGTTGCCTCCTGTGCCTCTCGGGGATTGGGACCTGTGGGATGGCGGCCGGACCAGTCGGGGCAACCTGAGTCTGCTCGGTGCTCTCAGCCTCTGCAGACGCCAACTCTGACTGCATCGGGTTCCCCACCTCACCCCTCTGCGCACTCTGCGCCAGCTCTGCGGCCCGGGCGTGGGGGGAGGGAGGGCACAGGCGTGGGCCCGCATTAGGGATGAGTGAAATAAACAAATCCTGCAGTATCTCTGAGTCCTGCAAAAGGCTGGCTCGGCTCAGAGGGAGGCAGGGAACGTGCAGAGGCCAGCAGAGCCGGTCGGGCGGATGTGGAAGGGACCTCAAAGTCAGTTATATCGAGGGGGTCAGGGCGGGGCTCTCCACACCTTTGGAACGCCAGCGATCCAGAGTTCAGCAGGGGAGGGCCAGCTTCCTCACTGCCCATCCTCACTGCCTGCCCTAACCGGGGCTTCAGTGTCCAAGGCCACTGCCTCCTGGGGCTTTCCCAGCCCAACTGCAGGCTTCTCAAGGGCCATTCTTCCCAAAGAAATAGAGGTGCTGGGAAGGCTGGGACTCGAACCCGAGTTTCCCTCCGCACCCTTTCCCTCCCAACACATCAGATTCAGCCAGCCCTTTCTGTTCGCTGTGCCTCGGCCGCTGTCCGAGCCCCGCCCCGCGGGTTCGCACGTGGCCCCCGCCTGACCCGGCGCCCGGGGGCGGAGTGGAGTGGGGCGGGGCGGGCGGCAAACGCAGCACTTTCACGGCTTTGACTAACCCGCAGCGGCCGGGCCGGAGCGCTGAGCCCGGCCGAGACTGCGCCATGCAGGAGGCGCCAGCCGCGCTGCCCACGGAGCCAGGCCCCAGCCCCGTGCCTGCCTTCCTCGGCAAGCTATGGGCGCTGGTGGGCGACCCCGGCACCGACCACCTGATCCGCTGGAGCCCGGTGAGGGCTGGGGCCCCTCGACTCCCCCAGTGGTCCCCGGGGTCCCTCCACGACAGTGAACACCCACGCCCACCCAGCCCCTGCCTGGGACTGGGCTCTGGGTCCCTCGAGTCAGCCGTCCAGGTAGTTCTTCTTAAAGGGGGTGTGAGGCAGGAGGATGAGGCGACTTGCTCTGGGGCTGCAGAAGGGTTTAGGATCCTCCTGGACACCTAGAGCGGGAGGGACCTTCTAAGTCATTTAGTTCTCACCCCACCCCATCGATAGGTCGGAAAACTGGCGAAGGGAAGCTCTGGCTCTGGCCCAGTTAGGGATCACATCGTGGCTCCGGCTCAGAGTCTGGGACCCATCCGAGGTGGACCCCCGGTTGGGCTCTGCTACTCCTCTCTGAGAACCGAGTCTGGGTCGTGCTAGGTAGGGGTAGGGACTCACTGTGGTCACCCCCGGGCTGGACCTCAGCTGGTTCTGGCCTAGTCTGATCCCATATTCCCATGAGCGTCAGGCCGGGTCCCCAGCGTGTGTGTGCGTGCGCGGGCGCCTCTCACCGAGTCTGGTCTCTACCCGCACCGCGGGAGGGCGGCATTCTCGGTAGAGTGGGACCAGCTTCCTCGTGAGTGATCAGAGCCGCTTCGCCAAGGAAGTGCTGCCCCAGTATTTCAAGCACAGCAACATGGCGAGCTTTGTGCGCCAACTCAACATGTGTGAGTCCCTCCGGCCGGGAGGGGAGCGGGCGTGGGTGACTTGCTGCCCAGGACGGGGCGACTCACGCCCCACTCCCCACTCCCCAGATGGCTTTCGGAAGGTGGTGAGCATCGAGCAGGGTGGCCTGCTCCGGCCGGAGCGTGACCACGTCGAGTTCCAGCACCCGAGCTTCGTGCGTGGCCGCGAGCAGCTACTAGAGCGCGTGCGCCGCAAGGTGGGGGCGGCCTCCAGTTCCGAGTACACCCGAGCGGGGTGCTGGGGCTGCGGGCCCTGATCCAGGCGACCCTGTCCCGACGGTGCCTCCCGCCTGCAGGTGCCCGCGCTGCGGGGCGACGACGGTCGCTGGCGTCCGGAAGACCTGGGCCGGCTGCTGGGCGAAGTGCAGGCTTTGCGGGGAGTGCAGGAGAGCACCGAGGCGCGGCTACGGGAGCTCAGGCAGTGCGGGGGGCCGGGCAGGCCGGGCGGGAGGGTCTGGGGGTGAGCGAGGGTACTGGCCGCCAGCCGGTTCTGGGCAGCCCCTTCCTCTCTTGGGCCTCGGCATCTCCTTCCAGCCGTGGGCGCAGTCGTGGGACTCCAGAATGGATTCGCATCCGGGTGGTCACAGGGGCCCCGGCCTCGCCTTTCTGTGCGTTGGGGAGCTCACGGGGTGAACGCTCACACGCCTCAGCACCCTCCCACCCCTTCCCTAGGCAGAACGAGATTTTGTGGCGAGAAGTAGTGACTCTGCGGCAGAGCCACGGTCAGCAGCACCGGGTCATTGGCAAGGTGTTCCTCTCCCCTTACCTGGCTTCTCCCTCCCGCTCCTGGGGGCCACCTCCACCCACGCCTCCAGCGCCTCCTCCCCAGACCCGCTGGGAACTGCCTGGCTAGGGTGGGAGCATGTCCGGAGCCCGAATACACCCTTTGCTTTCTCTTCAGCTGATCCAGTGCCTCTTTGGGCCACTCCAGGCGGGGCCCAGCAGTGCGGGAACCAAGAGAAAGCTGTGAGTGGGAACACAGGAATGCTCCCACCCACGCCCCCACTTCCAAGGTCTCCCCCCGGCCCCCGGCAGGGATCTCCACCCCTCCAGAAACTCCTTCACCGGAAATCCTTATTCTTCTTCCTTCCCGCAGGACCAGCTTCCTCGCCCCATCCTAGACTTTATCCCTCTCCCCTCAACTCCACACCCTCATACCCCCACCCTCATCCCCCTGTTCCAGAACTTGTTCCCAAGTGTCCCCCCCCCCCGCCAGCAATCCCTGCCCCTCCCCCTAACATCTCAACAGCAGAGGGCTTGGGGCTCAACCCATGCTCCCTCCCTCCCCTCTCTACCCCCAAAGGGCCCCCATCTCTGGGGGGAGCCCCTTCCACTCCAGCATGTGACCGATGCCCTGGCAACAGGCCTCAGCTCTGCTGACTTGGCTGCTGGGGCCTGAGGGAGGGAGGGAAGTGTAGGCCGAGGGGCATGGGGGCTGAACCTCCCCCACCCCTGCCTGCACGCCGGGCACCCCGTATAGGTCCCTGATGCTGGATGAGGGGAGCTCATGCCCAACACCTGCCAAATTCAACGCCTGCCCCCTCCCTGGTGCTCTCCTGCAGGACCCCTATTTTATCCAGTCGGTAGGTCTTTCTTTTTTGCCACTTCCCTAGGGCACAACTGGGATTATGAGATACTTGTTTCTTTTCCCCATTCCCCCCAAAGAAGATGGAAGCCAGCCCTCCCACCAACCAGACCCAGATTCCCCAGCATGGACTGAGCCTCCCTCCTCAAACCCTGCCCCTTAGACCTGGTCCGGGTGGGTGCGGTTGGGTTCTGGTTGGGTTCTGGCTGTCCTGTGGCTAGAGGTCAAAGGCTGGGCCTAGCTTTCTACTTACAGCCCCTCCCAGAGACTACCTTGGGCCTCAGCCCTCACAGGGCCAGAGGCCCCATCATCTCTGACATCCCAGAAGACTCTCCATCCCCAGAGGGGCCCAGGATTTCTCCCTCCAGTGGCAGCAGGAGGTAAGGGGGATGGGGCTGCCTTCTGGGGAGCCTGTCAGGGAGGGCCTGGCAGCCCAGATGGCTGTGGGGGTAGAGGGAGGTCAGTGCCAGGGTCTGGTTGAAGCTTTTCTCCGGTGCAGGGAGAAGGGCCTGGCACTGCTCAAAGAAGAGCCGGCCAGTCCAGGGGGGGATGGCGAGGCCGGGCTGGCCCTGGCCCCAAACGAGTGTGACTTCTGCGTGACAGCCCCCCCACCACTGCCTGTGGCTGTGGTGCAGGCCATCCTGGAAGGGAAAGGGAGCTTCAGCCCCGAGGGGCCCAGGAGTGCCCAACAGCCTGAACCAAGGGGCCCCAGGGAGGTGCCTGACAGGTAAGCAGAGCTCATTCTTGCAGCAGAGGGCTGTGGGCCACTTTTACAGATAGACCAGCACTAACTGGCCCATGAAACTCTCCTGCCTGGTCTGTCCTTGGTGGCTGAGGAGGGCATTGAGTACTTGATTCTGTGACACTGACCTGGTTTCTCAGAGTGTGCTCCAAGGAGCACCTGCATCAGAGTCCTCTGCAAAGTGGAAACTCCCAGTCAGGTCACTCAGCACCTCTGTGGTAGGACTCAGGAATCTGCATTTTAAATGATGAGTTCACTGGGGTGATTATAATGTACTCAGTAGTTTAAGACCACCGGTAATTAAACTGGCATAGGGAGGGGGCCATCTCTCAAGATCCCAGGTCCAGGTAGGAAACGGAGGCACTTTCTATGTGCCCCTTTTTGGTGTGTGGGAGGGAGGCTTGGGAACCTAGTAGGGGGTGGGCACTTCAGGTCAACAGCACTTCTTTGTGCACAGGGGACCTCTGGGCCTGGAGCAGGGTAATAGGAGCCCAGAGAGTCTGCTGCCCTCAATGCTGCTTCGGCCTCCCCCTGAAAGTGTGGAGTCTGCAACACCCCTGGATGTGAGTACCCCCTTGGCTGGGGCAGGGGCACAAGAACCAGTGAGGTGCAGCTGTCTGTGCAGCCTGAGGGCCCCACTGACCCAGAGCTTTCCCCAGGTGTTGGGCTCCAGCCTCCAAGGGCGAGAATGGACCCTGATGGACTTGGACATGGAGCTGTCCCTGGTAAGATGGAGGGCAGGAGGCCACAGCCTTTGGTCCATATCTGTTCTCTGGGCGCCAAGAACATGTCTGAAGATTGCCCCAGTGAGTCCCCGGCTCTCCTCAGCTACTGGGTTCCATCTCCAGCTCCTTCTTGGGGTTTTCTCATGCAGATGCAGCCCTTGGTTCCGGAGAGGGGTGAGGCTGAGCTGGCAGTTAAGGGATTGAATTCTCCAGGCCCAGGTAATGGTCACGGGGACTTGGGGCTTGGGAGGAGCTACAACAGGGCTGAGCTATCATGATTGGTAGGATGGGCAGCTTGGGTTTTGCAGGGAATCCCCTGGGTTCAGTCTGCCCTGTAGAGCTTCTGGGTGAGAATGTGGAGGTTAAGAAGTCTTTCTGAGCCAGGTTTGGTGGCTCCCAAATACTTGCAATCCTAGTACTTGGGAGGCTGAGATGAGAATGGCAGGTTTGCAGCTAGCTTCAGCTACTTTGTGAGGCACTTTGCAATTTAGTGAGACCCTGTTTCAAAAAAAAAGAATAAAAAATAGGGCTGAGGGCCTGGGCATGGTGGTGCACGCTTGTAATCCCAGCATTTGGGAGGCTGAGACTGGAGGATCCGGGTTCGAGGACAGCCTCAGCTACCTAGTGAGGCCCTCTGCAACTTAGTGAGACCCTGTTTCAAAATAAAGAATAAAAAAATAGGGCTGGGGGTGTAGCTCGGAGGTAGAATGCCACTGAGTTCAATCCCCAGTACCGCAAAAGAAAAAGGGCTGAGGGTGTACCTCAGAGGTAGAATGCACCTGAGTTCAATCCTCAGTATCACACACACAAAAAAGAAGTCATCCAGGCTGGGCATGGTGGCACACACTTGTAATCCCAATACTTGGGAGGTTGAGACAGAAATTGCAGGTTCAAAGCCAGCCTCAGCAACTCAATGAGGCTCTCAGCAATTTAGTGAAACCCTATTCCCAAACAAAAATTAAAATAGGTCTGGGGGTAGAAGGTAGAAGGTCCCTGGGTTCAATCCCCAGTACCACAAAAGAAAAAAAAAAAAGTCATCCTGATTAACCAGAAGTCAGGCTTGGCGCTCTCCTCCCAGAGGAAAGAAGGAAGATGGTTCCTTTCAGCTGAGCACAACCCCACTCCTCCTAGGGAAGGACCCCACACTTGGGGCCCCACTTCTGCTGGACGTCCAGACGGACATGGGAGGCCCAGCCCTTGCAGTGCCTGGGGCTTTAACCATTTACAGCACCCCTGAGAGCGGGGCCTCCTACCTGGGCCCCGGGACCAGTCCCTCCCCCTGAAACCCAAGAGCCGCTAAAGCCACCTGGATGAGGACCCAGTCTGCCGCAGCACACCTCTTTTGACATCCTGGCGCCCCCTGGGGGGGTGAGCCAAGCACCCACTACTCTCCACCTCTCTCCATTTACCCCTGCAAGTCCCTCCCCCATCCCCGCACATAAATTGCATTTTTTCTGTGTTCTGGTCTCTTCTTTATCAACCTGGGAGCACAGGACTCATGGGTGGGTGGGTGGGGGGGCGACTTTGCATTAGTAGAAGCATCCTAGGGCTTTAATGGAAGAACCCCTGCAGAGTGGCGCTGGGGAGCTGGCACCTAGCTCTCGCTCCAGCTAGGGCCTGGATCCAGTTTGAGGAATGGCCACTTCAACCTCCTGGAAAGGGGGGTGGTTTCTAGATGAAATCCAACTCCCCAATGCATGTTTTCCGTGACAAGTCGGACCCCTTCTCTGAAACTCCTCTGAGGCAGGCAGGGAAAAGGGGTCGACGAGGGAACAGATGAAAAGTCTGGGAATTGGCAGGCCCAGAGCAGCGGGCGCTGGACACTGGCGCTAACTGCAGCCGAACTGCCCCCTCCCTGACTCCTGTCCGGGTACGTCCCTGGCGGGGAGGGAAAGCGGACTCTGGGTACAGTCCCCAGCCAGCGCACCCGGGAAGAATGCCCCCTCTCGCCCTCCCCACCCCCTCGGATTCCCGGCAGCCCTGGCCGCCCCGCCCCCGTCGCAGCTGCACCGGTCCCCACCCCGCCCGGCCCTTTCTGCACTGTCATCTCCTGCCCTGCCGAGGCCCCACCCGTGAGCCGGCCTCCCCAAACGGGCCGGACCTCGAGCCCCACTCCACCCGGCGCGGGAGGGAAGGGAAACAGATTGGGCAGAATCCGCGCTCACCGCCGCAGCCGCGCGCACAGGTCTGCGGGCCCCGCCCTTCCGCGGGACTGGGTGGAGGGGAGGTCAGGGTACCCTTGCGGTCGCGCATGCGCAGCGGCTCCCGCCACTCCCGGGACCCTCACTCTGCAGCCCTGGAGCCCGCGCTGCGAGCCCGGGAGGGGGCGGAACCCAGCTCCAAGCTTCAACACCTGGCGCTCTGGGAAGCATCTGGGCCTGTCCCTTGAAGAACTGGTCGCTGTTTAACTTTGACAGCGTCAAAGAGAGGGCCCAGAGCCGGGTTCTCTGCTCCCCCAAAAGGACAAAGGGCAGGACTTGGGGTAACCGGAGGCCGCTAACATGAAAACAACTTAGGGAGCTGGAAGGGAGAAAGAGGCTTATCCAGTCGGCCTTCTTCCTCTGTTTCTGGCCAGAGTAAGTGCTGGTCCCTCTCCCTTCCTTGCCCTGTGATGGGGACAGTTTTTGGAAGCCTCAGCGGAGGAGAGCAGAGGGTCCTCGTGTACACGGCGCACTGATGTCAGTACTGAGGTCTGTGCTGTTCACTGGAGTGCACGGAAGGAACCACCTGCCCCTGAACACTCAGGCATGGGGTTGACAAGGGAACATTTGAGCCTTGGAGGCTCGGTCCACTGAGTAGAGGGCGGGGAAGGTTTTCAGGGCTTGGCTACAGCATCAACAAAGGCTCAGAAGTGTGAGGGGCGTGGCGAGTTTTCCCAGGACTGAGTAGTGGAGGGAAATAGGGACAACCTGGTTGTCCAGGTTGGTGAAAGGTGGCTAGTGGCTAGGACAGCCAGACCAAACAGCTAGGATTCTCTCTGACAAGCAGTTGGAAGCCAGGAGGTTAGGCCTGAATCTTGCTAGACAGTAGACCCTGCCAGAGTTCACCCTGAGTAAGTCAGATTCCAGTTCTACTTGGCCTTTCTGAGCCCGTCTCCTAGCTGTGAAATGGGAGCAATAAATCCTCTCCCAGAGAGTTGTCAAAGTCAGTATGGTGAGGTGGTAGAATGGGAATGAGAGCTCTTGAGAGGGACTGTTGCAGGAGATGAGGTGACTGATTCTGGATCCTGGAGTTGACAGGCAGAGCTGATAGAAACTCACTGAGAGAGCTGGACGTGGTGGTGCACGCTTGTAATCCCAGCATTTGGGAGGCTGAGACTGGAGGATCCGGGTTCGAGGCCAGCC
>PVLC010042746.1:0-12795 GCA_004027655.1 Graphiurus murinus | reverse complement strand
TACCGAGCAACCCGGAATGAAACCAGGGAGGGGCCGCTTCTTCTCACAGGGGAGGAGGGGATGGCCGGCCGAGCCCAAGGGGATGGTGGCCCAGGGGAGACCCTCCTAGAGCAAAGCGGCCCACACTGACCCTGGCCTCATTCGGGGAACAAGAGATGCAGGGGATCTTCGAGTCTGGGCTCCCTGCCTCAGTTTACACCTCCATACTGACCACCCACTTGGTGCCCAGAGCCCAGAGTGGGGGGGACAGGCCAGGATCATCACGGGGGAGTTCCCGGAGGAAAAGGGCCTCCGCCGCTGGCCTGACCTGCCTCCGCCCAGGGAGCGTGCTTGGGTGGCTGCGTGCCCTGGCAGCCCGGGCCCAGCGTTCAGTGGTCAGGGAGGGCCTGCGCCCCCGGAAGCTTTGATGCCTTTCTAGGGCAGGCCAGCCGCTGCATTATTGATGGCCGTGCTGCAGAATTTGCATGCTGTGCAGCGGGGAGGAGCGTCAAAGCCTCGGGGGCGGCCCCTTGTGGTTTTCTTCCCTGCTCTCGAACTTGAAAATGAATTCACTGCAGCACCACCGCTCACCAGGAGAGTGGGAGAGCCGTGTGGGACTGCAGGCTGTGCTGGCCGCCGGGGAACCAGCCCAGGACACCGCCTAATTCAGACCCATAGCGGCCCCGGAGACTGGTCACTGGCTGCCGGTGCACCCCGCCAGCCCCTGACCTTGGGGCGCCTCTGGCTTCCCCGGGACTCAGTTACTCGTTGGTGAGGTGGGGGCACTGCCCCCTCCCCCACGGGGCTGGGCCAATGTCTCTCTTGTACACACGGCAGGGTCATCTCTCGGGGCACAGGAGGTGCAAAGCACCCCACAAAACTGGGTCCTGCCCTTCACTTGGGGTCCCCATCCGTCTCATGGACAAGATGAAACAGTCTTTAGGACCAGCAAGCACATCTTGCATGGGCTTTTTAAAATAAACATATAACCGCTGCCGCCACCACCGCCCCCCGGCCGAGCCAGCCACCCCTCAACGCGGGTGAGACTCGCCTGTGGGCGGCTGATTCCAGGGAGGCCCGCAGCTCGCCCCTGGGCCTGTGCGGCCCCCACCGACCCCCACCACTGTTCTGGAAGGGAAGGGGTGGCCCTGCGTGGGTCTGAGACGTGCACCTTCTCAGACACCAATCACCGGGAGCCCGAGCCAGCCTGTCGCGCCACTGAACCTGACGCCACCCCAACCCTGCCCAGAGGCCAGAGGCCCTGACCTGGGAAGGCCCCCCGCTTCTCCAGGGGCCTCTGCGGGCATTGCTTCTTCTTACTGAATTAGCTTTCCGGCCTCACCAGGGGCCGGGAACCACCCAGTCCCGCCTCCCAGAAGCAATCCTGGCCCGCCCCCTAGTGGTGGTCAGGTGCACACGCACGCTCACATAGAAACCTGTGTGCACGTGCACACCCTAATACACACACGCATACAGGAGTGTTCATGCGCCAACACATACACATGCAACCGTGTGAACATGCATGTGCACACACTTGTAAACACGCAAGTATACACGTGTGCCGTATACACACCACAACCGTGTGAACGTGCATGGGCACACATTCGTAAGGACACGTGTACACATATACATGCAACCGTGTCAACATGCGTGTACAAAGACTTGTAAACACATGTGCATACATGTGTGTACACATGCACGGTGCACGGGCATGCAACCGCATAAGCATACATGTGCGTGCATTTATGCCTGGACTGTGCACACGCATGCATATTCTGCATATACACGCATGTGTGCCTGTGTTTCTAAAACGTGTATTTCTCTCCAGTGCCCTCTGAGCACAGTAGTCAGGGTGGGTCCATGTACAGGCTGTGACAATGACCAAACAAATAAACGGGAGGGCGACGTCAGGCCGACCGGTCCCTCTCGGAGGCTTCTGCACTCTTCTCTGATCATCCCTCCCCTGGCCCTCGGCCCGGCTCTCAGCCCTGAGTTCGTCAGTCGGGCCCCTTCCAGAAGGGCTACACTGCAGGGGAGAGGTGGCCGAGCGCCACCAAAACAAGTAACCGGGGCGCGTGTGCCGGGTGAGGCCAGAGACAGAGCGGGTTGGCCCCTCTGACCAGGCACCGGGGCCCGGGGAGAGCTTGCCTGCCTGATTTAGGAAAGATGTGCTGAGATGCCCCGAATCTCCAGATCAGTCCTGGGAGGGAGAAGAAACTAGAGAAAGAACTAGAGAAACTTGGGTAAAATGAAGAAAGCTTCCAAACAGAAGTGTGTGCTGCCTTCTGGGAAAGCTCAGGCTGTCTCCTTGGGGAAGGGAGGGGAGGGGAGGGAAGGACAGATCGGTGGGTGGCATGGATGAGGCGCGGCTCTGCGAGACCCTGGCACCCCCCGCCGAGGTTGCTTGCCTGGGTGGGTACCTGGCATTTGGGTTCACGTTTGCCAGCCTGTCTGCCGGTGCCGGCCCTGTCCTTGCCTCTGCAGTGTCCCTGCCCCAGGCAAAGCTGCAAGACCAGCATGCCCCACAGCCTCTGGGGGCCCTCCTGCTCCTGGGGGTGAGGGCCATGCCCACAGGCAAAGGCGGGAGGCACGGGGAGGGAAACTGCCCGTTGCAGACCCTGCTCCGGACAGGGAGGGGACGGCTGCATGGGCAGCACCGTGAGGTCCGAGGCTACAGCCCAAGGAGTGTCTGAACGTGCATTTGCACGGCCCAAGAAGGCAGAGACTGGGTGTGCTGTGGCCTACGGCAGCCGACCAGGGAGGCACAGGCCGGGCCCTTGGAGTCCTGTCCATCCCCGCTCAGGGAGCCCCCGTGCTCCTGGGTAACGCTGCTGCAGGCACCGCTGGCCCCTCGCGTCTCCTCTACGGCAAGGTCCTGAAACACACCCTCCTCAGCCTTGTCTGCCTGGCTCCCGGGGACTCGGGTTCCCACCAGGAGAGTGGGAAGGACCACGCGTTCTGCCACGAAAGGCGTGAGCAGGGAACCTTCTGTGGAGCGTGCCCAGCGGGGTTCGGAGGGTTTCTCTCTGCACTTTCCGCTGCCCCAACCTCCCGGGTCCTGCCCAGCCTCGAGCTGCAGCTCGGTCCTCTTGCCGTGGGGCTCACACGGGCCCTGGCCCTGCTGCCCCAGCTTCAGTGCCCCTCTCTGAGTCTCTCTGGGGAGCCCACCCCCCCTCCCTGCAGAGCCGGGCCCAGCGGCTCCTCTGTGGTGCCCAAAAGCTTTATTTACAATAAACACTTTATCTACCAAGAAAAGGCTATATTTACAATAAGTGTGTTATTTACCCCCCAAATATTTACAATAAATGTTTTATTTTCCAAAAAATGCTTTATTTACAATAAAGCCTTTATTTACAATAAAATGACATTGGCAGCAAATTCGCTCCCCCTACACACACCATAGCTGGCCAGCCTGTTGGCCAACCTGTTGTAAGTTGGACTTTTGGCCCCCGAGACCCCCCCCCGCTGCTGACTCCTAACTGCCCACGGCACGCCCAGGCACCTGACCGGGCATCGGGCTCCTCTGGGGACCGCCAGCCCCTCCTCAGTATTTCGGCTGTCACTACAGTGGCTTGTGACATGTTCCCGGGCACCTGCTATGGGTTGGGCACTACATCTGACCTGGCGACAGTAAGACAGCAGGGCCTCAGAGGTCCACTCGGGGAGGGACAGAGGTGACGGTCGGTCGGGACACACCGGTGAGAACCCGGGCCTGGGGTCCCGGCGGCAGACAAGGCTGTGGGCTGAGAGCACAAGACTAGGCCTGGCGAGAGGCACCCAGCGCCGGGAGAGAATCCACTCCACGAGAACGGGGGAGCGGCACCCAGCGCCGGGCCGCACAGAGCCTCCCAGGCCACAGGGAGGATTCGGGCGTATCTGTGAGCTCCTGCTACGTCACAAAACCCCCCAGAATTCAGCAGCCTGAAGCAATCGCTCGTTTCCATTTATTGTGCTCACAATACCACAGCTGGCTTAGCCGGAAAACCCTTCCGGCTTTGGTGGGGCTCACGCGGTTATCGATCATCGGCTGACAGGCTGGCTCTGGTCGGGGAAGGAGGGAGGGAGGGTAGAAAGAGGAAAGAGGATGGATGGATGGATGGATGGATGGATGGATGGGAGCGTGGAGGGATGATGGGGGAGGGAGGGGTAGATGGCTGAGGGGTAGATTGGAAGAGAAAGTCTGGAGACCCGCCTGCCGTGTGTAACTGCTCATGGAGCCCGTGTGTGTGGCAGAAGCTCACGCCGCTGAGCCACGGATGTGGAAACTCGTCTTTTCCTTTCCCCCTTGGAGGAGCAGAGTCGGGACTGCAAGGCACCTGGAGGCATTTCCGAGGGCCCCTTTCCGCCTTGGTCCCCCGACCCTTCCTCCCCATGGTGCCAGAGGAAGGCAGGCTGGGCTCCCAGCAGGAGCCGCGCACCAGGCCGGCCCTCAACCGTCGCAGCAGAGTGTGGCCTCTGGTCAGAAAGGGGCTTGCGAAGGCCACTGGGCCAACTCGGGGATCTGGGCACTGGTGGGCCCCAGTGAGGGTCGGGGCCGAGGAGGCTACAAGGCTCCTTCTGTGCCTCACAGGACACTGGGTCCAGCAGGTGCGCTGCCTGTCGGAGCCACACCTGAGCAGGGCGTGGTGGCACTCAATTGTAATCCCAGTCCTTGGGAGGCTGAGACAGGAGGATCACAGGTTCCAGGACAGCCTCAGCAAGTAGCGAGATTCTCAGCAACCTAGTGAGACCGCGGTTTCCAAATCAGAAATAAAATCGGGCTGGGGATTTAGCTCGAAGGCAGAATCCCTCTGGGCTCCATCCCCAGTACCACCACCAAAAAAAAAAAAAAAAAAAAAGCCGCACCTGAGGCCAGCTACTGCTGCAGGCCGGGCTTCTAGGAGCACTGCTGCGCTGGCACCTGTGCAGAGGGGCGGCCCATCTTCCCTTCCCATTCTAATTCTCACCTGTGGTTCCGCTGGACTCTGACATCCCTCTGACTCAGGGCCACAGGCTTCCCCGGGCTTTGCAAACTGCCCCCTCTGCTCCTCCAAACCCGGGCGGCACCTGGGCTCTCGGGCCCCGATCTCTATCTCGGCGCCAAAGGCGACCTGTACCCATCCGAGGCCCCTGAGACCCAGACCTCTCACCCACAGCAAGGGGAGGGGAGGCTTCTCCTCAGCAGCCTCAGCCTCTGCCCGGCACACGGCCCCAGCACAGGGAGCTGGCCCCAGCAAGTCGTATCCTGGTGGCAGGCATGCGGGCCCCGTCCACCAAACCACACTGACCCGCCGTCCTCCCGCATCTGTCTCTCCAGAAAGTCCAGCAGTACACGGTGATCATCCAGGCCACAGACATGGAAGGGAACCTGAACTACGGCCTCTCGAACACGGCCACCGCCATCATCACGGTGACGGACGTGAACGACAACCCGCCCGAGTTCACCACGAGCACGGTGAGTACCTCGCCTCCCCGGGGCTGGAATGCACTTCCCCCGAGTCTGCGGCTCCTCTCCTGCGACTGCTCTCTCTGATGGGAGGAGTCAGAGGGATCACGGGGAACAAAGCCACGGGGCACAGGTCGCAGGGTGGGCCATGTGCCTCTTCTGTAGAGGGAGCCCACAGGCTCCTCGGGGAGGTGACCCTGGCAGGGAAGGGCTCGTGGTGCCCTGGTCAGCTCGGGCCACCCTCAGATTGGGCAACGGCTGGCACCCAAGAAGGCATCTTCGTGAAGTTCAGAGAAGATGGCCAGCTGTGTCCAAGCTGGTGCCACAGTGATTCGGGGACTACCGTGGGCATCTGTGTGGGGGTGCCCACATGGGGCCGGGCGAAGGGGCGTCCCTTCCTACCTTGGTCCCCGGGGGACAGTGGCCAGCCCTCTGTGGCCCCTTCAGCAGTAAGGGAAACCGGGTTGAGATGGCCCTCTTGGAGGACAAGCGTGTCTCCACTCGGCCCCGTGATGGCGAGTCTGCGGTGGGCCTGGATGTCACAGTCACAGAGGACAAACCCTGCCCTCCCAGAGAGAGCGCCGTCCTAGAGATGGCACCGTAACCCACGAGGCTCCTGATTTCTCGGGATTCCCCCGGGGTCGCTCAGCGCCCACAGGCACTCTTTGACACACCTCTGTGCCACCCACGGGTC
Organism: Graphiurus murinus; assembly: GCA_004027655.1. Taxonomy (NCBI): domain Eukaryota; kingdom Metazoa; phylum Chordata; class Mammalia; order Rodentia; family Gliridae; genus Graphiurus; species Graphiurus murinus. The sequence goes on along the minus strand of PVLC010042746.1, from coordinate 6,697 downwards.
CTCGGGGTTCTGGCCTCTGTGGTCTCCCTGCTGGCCGGCGCCCTTTGCCAGGACCTGCTGTCCATGGACGTGTGGGCACAGCCGCATCCCCTCGCCGCCCTTGGGCCTGCAGGGTGGCGCGGATGTGGTGGTGGGTGGCCCAGCCGGGGTGCCCTCCAGAGGGGCGCGGGCTGCAGGTGCCTGTGAGTATGCAGAGGGGCCACTGAGGGCTCCCAGCATGCCCCTGGGCTCCCCTCCCCACCCTGATCTCTCCTCCTGGGGCCTGGTAAGGATGGATGTGTGCCAGGAGCGTTTGCCCAGAATAAGCACAGCTCCGGCCGCAGCATGGAACCCTCTCGGGACCCCCAGGGCCTCCCGGCAGCCCCTGAACCCCGTCCCCACCCCACCAAGCCTGCAAAGGGCCAGACCCAGGAGTGCTCACCCAGAGGTACGGCTGCACCCCAGAAGCTTTGCCACCACAGGAGGTGGAAGGGTGGTAGGGGACAGAGAGGTCAGCTTGCTGTGGAGACTTCTGGAAGGCCAGAGGCCCTCCCCACGAGCATGCCCCTCCCTGTCAGCACATCCCAGGTTCTGGGCCTAGCTGAACCAGGCAGCGGCCGGCAGCGAGCGCACAGCGCCACCTGGTGGGCAGATGGCAGGTGGCTGCCCGGAGGGAGCGGCTGGTCCCTGCAGGCTGAGGCAGGGCAACCAGGAGCCGCTGGAGTGTTTGCAGGGCTGAACCCAGCCTGAGCCCTGGAAGGGCTGCTCTCCCTAGCTGTGATTTCTTGTCTTTGTGTGTGTGTGTGTGTGTGTGTGTGTGTGTGTGTGTGTGTGTGTGTCACTGGAGATTGAACCCAGGGGCATTCTACCTCTGAGCTAACCTCACCAGCCCTTATTTATTTATTTATTTATTTTAATTTTGAAGCAGGGTCTTGCTAAGTTGCTGAGGCCTCCAGAGTACTAGGATCACAGGTGTGCGCCACCACTCCCGGCCGGGGCAACAAATGATAGCTTTCCTCCCTCAGTGGGCAGTGGCACAAAGACCAGGGCGGGAGGCCTGGGGAGGGGAAGCAGTGGCTGCCCCTGGAACGGCAAGAACAATGGCAGGCCGGCGACACCGGACCCAGAGACCCAGCTGTCCTTCCTCCCTGATTCTGGAAGGAGAGGCTTCTAAAGGGCTTGGTGAGCAGAGCCGAGCCCTGCCCTGCGCCGTGGAGGAGGGCAGGCTGGGCGCTGAGGACCCCCGGGGCGAGGGTCCCGAGGGAAGCTCCACCTTGGATAAAAGGGACAGGAGACACGGGGTCTTGTGAGGCAGGAAGATGCAGGGGCATTCCATGGCACCGGCTGCTTGTGCCCGGCCCGAGCTGGGGCGCGCCCCTCGCCATGGCGGTCTCAGGAGGGCAGCACCTCCCTCCCCAGATTGGCAAACTAGCTGCAGGTAATCCTCGTCGTCAGGAGCCAAGCCAGGGCGAAGTCCTGGCACAAATCCGCTCCCGAGCCAGTCGTCGCAGTGCTCAGACGCTCCGCTGATTCAGGCTGCCGACGCCGCTCCGGGCTCCGTGCTCCTGCAGGTGCTCAGGCAGGAGGGTGACAACACCCCGGGGACACGCCCTTCCTAGTCCAGTCATGGGGGTGCAGCAACCACAGCGGCTCTCCTGACTCCAGCCCCCCCCCCCCGCCTCTCCCTAGGAAACAGCTTCAGGACCTTGTGGTTGCCATGGAAACCAGGGCAGAAGGAAGCCAGGCGCGTCCAGCTTTGGGCTCGGCGATGACGCAGCCAGGCACAGCCCCAGGGTTTCGGTGCAGCCTTCCCGTAGCGGGGAGCCCTGCAGGCAGACGGGAGGCTGGCATGAGATAGATACCCAGAGCCCCGCCTGCCTTCCAGTCCTGGTCCACGCCTCAGTCTCCCCATCCGAAAATGGGGTTCATGCTGCCCCGCCTCTTCTGGTGTGCTCTGCTGAGCCAGCGGGCAGGGACCCCCACAGACACCCAGGCTGCGGGGATGGACGGAGAGGCAGCAGTCCCCAGCGAGGCCTCACCTCCTGTCCACAGACTTTTATGCCCATGAGAACCATCTAAGTTCTGACTTGCCAGGACCCAGAGTAGTTCTGACTTTGGGGATCCCGTTGCTGCAGGACGTGGGCCACGGCGCTGGCTGGTCTGCTTTCTGGGCACAGGCTGGCCCCTCTGCCCCGAGGCATTGGTGCACCGCTCCGTGGCCTTCTACCCTTCTCTGCGCTTCACGACCATCACCTGCGTCAAGGTACAGAGTCCCGCCTGTGGCAGGCTCTGCCTGTGCCGCCCCAAACGGGTGCACCCGCTTCCTCCACCTCTTGGATCCTGGGGACGCGTCCTTGTTGTGGTGTCAGCTCCCCCGGCACCCACGCCGTCCTCCCGTATCCAGCTGAGATCGATAACTCCCGTGAGCAGACTTCCACTGCACCGATCACTGCCACTAATCAGTTTCTCTTCTTTAAAAATCAATTTGAAGCCGGGCGTGGTGGCGCACGCTTGTAATCCCAGTACTTGGGAGGCTGAGACAGGAGGATCACAGGTCTGAGGCCAGCTTCAGCAACTTAGCAAAACCCTCAGCAACTTAGTGAGACCCTGTTTCAAAATAAAAGAATAAAATGGGGTTGGGGTGTAGCTCAGAGGTAGACTGTCCCTGGGTTCCATCCCCAGTACCTCACGCATAGACAGACAGACAGACACAAACACAGACACACAATGAATTTGAAAGCCAGTTGTGGTGTTGCACACCTATAATCCCAATACAAGGGAGGCTGAGACAGGAGGATCGCAGTTTCAAGAGCAGCCTCAGCAATTTAATGAGAATGTCCACACCTTAGTGAGACCTTGTTTCAAAATAAAAAATAAAAAGGGCTGGGAGTGTAGCTCACAGGTAGAATGCCCCTGGGGTCAATTCCCAGTACAAAGAAAAAAAATCAATTTAAATTTTCGATTAGGTGCCTTGGACACCTGGCCCCACTATTCGGAGGTACAAAATGACTCGTTTGCCAGAGAAGCCCCCTCTCCCTGGGACCTGCCATGGGTTTCCTCAGAGATGCCTGATGGACGCCTCTTCCCCTTCCTCTTGGGGCAAGGGACACGCTGGCTTCCCACCTTGCTTTTTCACTCTGAGCCTCGGATTCTTTGTTTTTGTTTTGTTACACACACACACACACACACACACACACACACACACACACACTCACGATACAGTTTGGAGACCTTTTCATACCCCTAGGTTGTGGGCTGCCTTGGAAACATTAAATGTTTTTTCAGAGGTAATTTATTTGAAACACACAGAAGAGTCTCAGGCATGGGACGGTCGCAGGGCAGTAACCCGCTTCTCCCGTTGGCGCTCACTGGGGAACCGGCTCAGTGTTCTCCGAGCTATGGATCTGCGTGATACACGGGCACGCGTGCCTGCCAGCTTCCTCGCTGGCTTCTTCTCATACCCATGGCGGCCACTGGAGAGACGCCAGTGTGGCTCCTGCGTGCCTCTGGAGGCTGCTGAGCCCCAGAGCAAATCCCAGGCGTGCCCAAGGTCACAGAGTGAGACCGGGGGGACCCAGGTCCCTGCTCCCTGCCCAGACCGGGACAACATTCCTGCCCCTTCGGCCAAGGTGGAGGAGTTTCTCTCCCCCCTGTGTATTCAGCACCCCAGCCTCCCTTCCTGTGCAGCTCCAGGGGACCCCCCCCCGGGTCGCCCCACACCTGAGCTCTGCGGGTGGGTAGCTCTGCAGATGGACTGGTTCTGACCTGGTTCTGAGCACAGCCCGGCTTGCACAGTCCACCTGCCTCTCCTCGCCTGAGCCCGAGCTGAACTCCATCTGCCCTTACTCACGCCGGCCACGCTGGACCCCGGGCCGGGTCCCCCACGCCGCGTCCCGGGACGGCCCGCAGTCGGCGACGGGCAGGTGGCGGGAGGAACTTGTGTGGGGCACAGCCAGAACCTACAGGATGGGCCTCGAGGCACGCACCTCGGAAAAGCGGGCACCAGGCAGTTCCTGAGGCCTCAGACGGAATTTTGCATTTGGCCCAAGAAGAAGACAGGACGCACTCTCCAGGGAGCAATTCCCGCCTCTCTGCACCCCAGGACTGGAGGGCAGAGACACCTGGTTTCCTGGGGCGCCAGGCGGGGGCGGATCAAGAGGACTGGTGCCATGAATGGAAAACCCCTGCCTTCTGCTGGGACCCTGTTCCTCCCCTCCCCCGTGGCCGCCAGAGCCACCCCTAAGCACCCGGGTTCAAGGTGGGTCCCCCTTGAGTTGTGCCAGGCACAGGACACCGCCTTGGTGGACGGGCGGGGCAGGCCGGCCACACTGCCGCAGACACAGCCGAGCTATTTTTATCGAGCTTAATCAAGAACAATCAAGCAGAAGCCTCAGAGGTGAGGGGATCCGCACGATCCCGTTCCTGTTCTTACCTGCTAATTAAAAGTTATTTTCCCTCCCACCCCAACTGCCGCCGCGCTACCCCCTGAAGGGCACAGCCCAGGTCTACCTGCGGCGGAGCAGGGCCCAGGGCTCTCCTTCTGGCCACGCTTCTGGAGCGAAACCCTCGGGGACCCGTCCCACTGGGCACAGAGTCGCCTGGAGGACCAGCACCAGAGGCCTTCCTGCAGCCCAGCCTACTCCACCCACACACGTGCTGCAGTCAGGGAGCCGGAGCCCTCTCCGTCCTTGCTGGCTGTGTGGCTCAAGCTGACAGCTGGACCTCTCTGAGCTCAGAAAGTCTGAAGGAGCAGCGGGCTTGACTCCAGTGGCCGGCTCCAGGGCACTCAGCAGTCTCCAAAGCTCTCCCGGTATGAGCTTCCCGTCGCTGTGACAAGACACTGAGATGATTTGCTTCAAAAGAGGAAAGGCTCAGTTCGGCTTAGGGTTTCGAGGTCTCAGTCCATGGGCGGTTGGCCGGTGGCTCTGGCCAGTCGCAAGACAATGCATCATGGCAGGACCGTTTAGCAGAGCAGAGCTGCTCTCCTCCTGTTGGCCGGGAAGCAGAGAGAGAGAGAGAGAGAGAGAGAAGGGAAGACACGCCCCCAGTGACCTCACTTCCTCCTCTGAGCCCCTTCTCCTACAGATCGGCCCCCTCACCTCCAGCAGCTCAGTGGGTGGGCTGGGGACCAGCCTTCGACCCTGGGCCTTCAGCACTCACCCACATCTTGGCACGCAGCTAGGGGTCACATACAGACCCCTCCCTCAAAGAAGTTAAAAATGGCCTCCTGCAGCCCAGCGTGGTGGCGCACTCGTGTGATCCTAGCAGTACGTGGGAGGCTGAGACAGGAGGATCCAAGTTGACAGACAGCCTCAGCTACTTAGCGAGGCCCTCCGCAACTCAATGAGACCCTGTTTCAAAATAAAGAATAAAAAAAAAAAAAAGGGCTGAGAGTATAACTCAGAGGTAGAATGCCCCTGGGTTCAATCCCTAGTACTGCAAAAAAGAAAAAGAAATGGTCTATTGGAGCAGGAGTTAACTGGATTCAGGAGCTGGGGATCTGCACATCCCTGGCATCCAAGGTTTTGAGGTTCTTCTGGAACCATCTGCCCCCAAGCAGCCTGGATGCAACACATGCAGTGCCGGCCTCTGGAGTGACCTCCCAGGCTAAGTGGAGGCAGCCTCAACTATGTAGGTTAGACCATGGGCTAGCCTTGGAACCTCCCGGGTATGGGCTGGGCTAGCTCAGGGCAGCTCCCACAAATGACCACCCCAGTCCCTCCCTCAACCTAAGTGTTCTCCCTCAACCTCCAAGCTTTTCAATTAAAGGCACAAACCCAGGAGAAGAGAAAAAATTTGATTCAGCACGATTTTCCCAGAATAAGAACTTGGCATCTTGAAATTGGAATGGACTTAGCGCCCTTAATTATGCTCGGGCAAGCAGGGCAAGCCTCAGCCATAAATAATTAATTGGAGCCAGACCTTCTGAGCAGCCGGTGTCAGCCGCAGGGCCAGGGCCGGGGCCACCCAGAGTCACCTCCACCTCCCTGCCTCTCTTGCCAGGCCAGAGTCCACTCCCCAGGGACAGCTGGGCCCGCAGTGCTCCTGAGTGACCCCCTGTGAGCAGGCCCCGGGCAGGGACAAGAGGGCCCAGGAGCAGGCCCCAGGGTGCAGACACCGGGCAGGTGGAGCCTGGCGGGCAGGACTTCAGTGCCCAGCTGATGGCATGCTCTCCACTCCCCTGGGGCTCCCTGTACCCCACTCGCCCAGGGGACGGGGTCAGAGAGAGGGTGTCCGAGCAGAACCCCAGCCTCAAACTGGCTCCCCGACTATCCGGATGCTGACCCACGCAGGCGAGTTGCAGAACCTCCCACGCCTGCGTTTCCTCTCCTGCTCCACCTGGGGGCCTGTGAGGACCCCACGCAGTCCTAGATGTCGGTCTCACGATAACTTCGATAAGCCAAGCAGCAGTAATCTCCGTGGCTGGGCTGAGCTGTATTATGGTGACTTCTTTTTTCTTTTTTTGCAGTACTGGGGATTGAACCCAGGGGCATTCTACCTCTGAGCTGCACCCCCAACCCTATTTTTTATTCTTTATTTTTGAAACAGGGTCTCATTAGGTTGCAGAGGGCCGCACTAAGTAGCTGAGGCTGGCCACAAACCTGGGATCTTTCTATCTCAGCCTCCAATGTACTGCTGGGATGACAAGTGTGCGCCACCACGCCCGGCTTATTAGTGATAAGCAATGCCATTGGGCATCCGGCAGAAGCGAGCTGAC
>PVLC010042745.1:0-12859 GCA_004027655.1 Graphiurus murinus | reverse complement strand
CATGATAAAAGGAACTTAAATATGATACAGTATAATACTCTTCCTATGCAGCCATTAGAAAGAGTAAGGTGGCTTACACTTGTAATCCCAGTACTTGGGAGGCTGAGACAGGAGGATCTGGGTTCGCAGCCAGCCTCAGCTACTTAGTGAGGCCCTCTGCAACTTAGTAAGACCCTGTTTCAAAATAAAGAATAAAAAATAGGACTGGGGGTGTGGCTCAGAGGTAGAATGCCCCTGGGTTCAATCCCCGGTACCAAAAAGAAAAAGAAAGAATAAGGTGGATACTGTTACTGTGGGCAAGGTACTTCAACCTGTTTCCCCATCTATAAAATGGGATTAGTTATTATATAGGTAATTTAGAACTGTGCGGGGTGCACAGAATGTTAACTAATTATTATCAAGTACTAACTACATTCTGTACTAACATGGGGAAAAAGGGAAAGCTATTTGTGTGCATGTAAACAGAACAGGATAGAAGACTACACTACTCATTGCACTTACCTCTAGGGAGAGGCAGAAGACAGAGGTCCTACATGATTTATTCTACAGTACCTTTCTACTGCTTCAACCTTTTAGCGAAGGAAGTCTATTAAAGCATTATTTGCATAATGCTAAAATAAAAGCAGTAATCTAAAACCAAATTACGATGAACAAGATGAAATTAAGAGTACTAGTTCAAAAGCCAGGAAACACAAATGCCCACTCCTGAAGACAGGGTGGCAGCTACCCTTTGAAGGGAAGGGCAGGAGTAGTACTACTAGATAATTTGAGGGACTTTTGCTATCCTGGTAATGTTCTGCTTACCGTTCTGGGTGGCTACATGTAAGAATTGAATTTGTGAAATTCAGTTGGTTGTACTAACGTGTGTACTTTTCTGGGTGATTTTGATATATTTTTACATGAACAGAAGTCTGTTTCCTCTCAATTCTCTTCATCATCAGTTCCCAATCTCACAGAATCCTTTGTTTGCCTTTAATGTTCTTCTAAAGAAATATTACACATAAACAAATATATACAGATGTGTATGTGTGTGTGTGTATATATATATATATCTTTAAGAATGTAAGTAGTTACATTCTTTAAAAAAAAAAGGCAAGATATAAAATAGATTTTTCAGCCGGGCGTGGTGGCGCACGCTTGTAATCCCAGCATTTGGGAGGCTGAGACCGCAGGATCCGGGTTCACGGCCAGCCTCAGCTACCTAGTGAGGCCCTCCGCAACTTAGTGAGACCCGGTTTCAAAATTAAGAATAAAAAATAGGGCTGGGGGTATAGCTCGGAGGTAGAATGCCCGAGTTCAATCCCCAGTACCACAAAAATAAATAAATAAAATAGATCTTTTCCTTATCAGATACAGATCTTCCTAGAGTTTCCACATTCTTTTCTTCAACACAGAATTCCACTATAAAACTATTCACTGTAAAACTAATCCTATAAATAGGTCAAATAATGTAATTTCCCTGCTCAAAAATCATCTAATGGCTTTTCATGACACTGAAAATCCGAACTCATTACATAAACTAATGTAATGAGTTCGGATCTGATCTGGCCCTGGGCTTCTCCTCTAAACTCATTTCATAACCATTCTCTTCACTAACTTTGCACTTCTTTCATTTCTCAAGAACTCTAAGATTATTTCTACTTTGAAGCCTGTGTATTTGATATTCCCTCCCCAGTAAAAATTCTCTTTTCCCAGAGCTTATTACGACTTACTTCAATTAATTCATTTGCTAAAATGTCATCTCCTGAAAGAGGAAATCCCTGACCACTAAACAGTATGCATCCCATTTCCACATCACTCTTTAACCCCTGACCATGTTCAATTTTCTTGCATAGCATTTATCCTAACCTGATATTACAGTATCAGTTTATTTATTTTCTGTCTTCCCATTGAAATGTCTTCTTTCCTACCCATCAACCAGATCCCCTAGACCTATATTAGCAACTATTTACAAAATAAATCAGAGAATGAAAAGAAGTAATCTGCAAAAATACATGCATATCAAAATCCTAGTTCCTTATATAAAATGGTGTAGCACTTGTATATTACCTATGCATACCCACCAAAATACTTCAGATAACCTCTAGATTACTTGTATTGCTTAGGAAATAATGACCAAAAAAAAACCAGTTTATTTTTTTTATTTATTTATTTTTTTTGCGGTATTGGGGATGGAACTCAGGGGCATTCTACCTCCGAGCTACACCCCCAGCCCTATTTTTTATTCTGAAACCGAGTCCCACTAAGTTGCGGAGTGCCTCACTAGGTAGCTGAGGCTGGCCGTGAACCTGGATCCTCCGGTCTCAGTCTCCCGAATGCTGGGATTACAAGCGTGCGCCACCACGCCCGGCTCAGTACGAACAGTTTTTAAAAATATTTTTGATTAGTGTTTGGTGGATTCCATGGGTATAGAACTTGTGGATATGAAGGGGCAACTCTACATAACTTTTTAAAAGTATCGATATAAAATTTAAAATAAAATATGGTCATTGTGGGTTTGTACAAATATAATGAGAGAATAAAATATGCATGGGGATGACACAAACCAACCTTACGATCTTGAATACTGGCTGCCTCTGGTGAGCAGGGAAGGAAGGATAAAGACAGAAGACACTGTAGCTACCTTGTTGGGTTTTTAAAAAATTATCAGATTTGAAGTAAATAGGAAAACCACCTGCCATGGTATACAGATGTTAGTTTTTCTACTTTTCTGTGTATTCAAATCTTCCAAAATCCAAAGAATCCACTACTTTTGATTTTTAAAAGTAGTATAATAAAAACAGAAGGGAGATCTGATGTCTTTTACTAATGTATATGACAAGGACTAGGTATCACTTTTGTAGGAATCGATCATGTTATATGTGACATTCTGCACTCACAGGCTTGGACCTTTCTTGGTCAAATATGACCCCTCCCACCTAGGGAAGCCGGTGGGTGGGTCAAGGAAAGGCCTACCTCCCTCCCCTGCAGCTACCAGGTGAGGAGATCTGCTCCCATTGGCTCCCCCTTCCCAGCTTCACCCTCCTACCTGACCTTCTCATATATCCTATTGTGTGTCCGAATAAAGCTGAGTTCCTGGGCGCTGCCTGACCGCTGACTGGACTCCCGGCTCGGTGCTGTTTTTGGGGGGGCTTCCCCGACTCCCCAGGGTGATGGGCCCGGCTGCGACACTCTCCCTCTCGCTGGGCCCAACAGGGGAAGCGGCTGGCCCGCTTTGCTCTACCCCGTGTGGCGTGGGACGCAACATCAGTTGCGTGGAACGCTATAACTTTTTCAAAGCCTATAAACCTAGCCAAGCCTGGTGGGGCACCCCTATAATCCCAGTACTTGAGAGGCTGAGACAGGAAGATCACAGATTCAATACCAGCCTCATTAATAGCAAGACTCACAGCAATCTAGCTATGAGTAGAATGCCCCTGGATTCAATCCCCAGTAAAATGCACGTGCGCACACGCACACAAACACACACACACACACACACTTTTCTTTATTATAGTACTGGGCATTGAACACAATCAAGGGTACTCTACCACTGAGCTATACCCCTGGCACTTTTTAATTTTATTTTGAGACTGGGTCTTGTTAAGTTGCCCAGACCGGCCTCCAACCTGCAATCCTCCTGTCTAGGCTCCCAAGTACTGGAATTCCAGGCATGTGCTGCTACACCCGGCTGCCTATTAACTTCTCTATAAAATAGATTATGGTGCCTAAGTCATTGAAATGTTGAAAACAGTAACACATACACTACACGATACCTGCTTTACAAACATGAATTATGATCGTCTGATGTCAGAGGGAAGAAGCGTTAAGACTTTAAACTGGACATGTATACCCCTTCCGATCCAGCCCAAATCCCAGTAACTCTGCTGGTGTCTTCCAAGAAAAATCTTAAGTCATATTTAATGATGAGCTCAAATCCATCCCATTTTATGAAGATGTCCTTCATGACTCTACCCTGAAAAGGCTATAGTTATTGAATATCTTAAAATGAATTAGGTCATCCATCGGTAAGTACATATTTACTTCCCAAATGGAATATAAATTTTTTCCAAGAAAGTCTTGAGTACCTGGCATTACGCCATGCACCAGACCACACACTATGGGGATATTTAATGAACAGCCATTAATTTTTATTTATTTATATAAATAAAATTATTTATTTATTTTATTTATTTATTTATTTATTTATTTATTTATTTATTTATATTTGTTTATTGTTGGTACTAGGGATTGAACCCAGGTGAGTGCTACCTCTGAGCTACACCCCCAGCCATTTTCTATTTTGAAATAGAGTTTCTGCAGGTCTCACCAAGTTACTGAGACTGACCTCGAACCTGCAATCTTCCTGTCTCAGCCTCCCAGGTACTGGGATTACAGGCATGCTCCACCAGCCCAGGTACCATTAATTTTTCTATCAATGCTGCCAAGATTTGGATTTGGTTTGAGTTTATCTCCAAGAGTTCACATACTGGAAGCTTAGCCTTCAGTGAGGCAGTGTGGGAGGTGATGGAAACTTTCAGGGTTGGGGCCCAGTGGGAAGTGATCGGGTCACTGGGGAATAAGGTAGTTCTACTTGTGGATCCTTAAGTTAGTTCTTGCAAGAGCTAGTCATTATAAAAGAGCAAGACTGGCCCTTTTCCATAATCTGGCTTTGTGTCAGGACATGTGACCTTTCCTCTCACACACATTCTCACCATGATGCCATAAGCCATGACATAACACAGCCATGGGACCCCTTGCAAGAATCTGCACCTTGCTGTTAGGACTTTCACCTCCCAAAGCATTAGCTAAACCTCTTTTCTTTATAAGTTACGCAGCCTTGGTTACCCTGCTACGGTTTGAATACTGACTATCCCCCAAAGGTCTATATATTAAAGGCTTAGTCTCTAACATGATGCTATTGGTAGGTAGCAGAATCTTTGGGAGGTGAGGCCTTGTTTGTGAGAGGCCCTCAGATCACTGGGAGTGTCCTCCCCAAAGCAAAATTGTAGGACTCCACCTCTAATCTGCTCTGTCGCACACTCCATAATGTGCCACCCTCACCAGAGGCTCAAAACAATGGGTCTACTCAATCTGGGACTGAAACCTCCAGAACCATGAGCCAAAATAAACCTTTTCTCTTTATAAGTTAGTTGCCTTGGGTATTTCATTATAGTAATGGGAAGCTAATATAAGGACTAATAAAACTGTACCTTAGAGATAACTTGAAATTTTACAGTCAAGTGACTAAGATAATATAATGACAATTCCACTAACCAAGTTAAGGACATTTAGCAAGTCTGTAGAGATGATAGTGACTCCATTGGGAAAAGATCATGACTAGAGATAAAGATTTCGTGAGGTAAAGATGAGAAACAGATTAAAGATTTTGCACAAAGAGTCAAAGTGGCATCAAATAGACAAAAGGAGGTTTTCAACAGAGTGAAAGAGCAATAACACATGAATATTAGGAAACATTTCACTGTTAGGAAAGTTACTGATAAGGAACTGTTAAAAAGACAGATTTAGACTCTGATACAATGATGATGCAAAAAAGTAAACATATGGAAGAGTTTAAAGAGGAGGCCAGTGACTGGATAATGGGGGTGACATTAGTTAAAACTTCAAAATGCTGGCTTCAGAAAGAACAATGAGTGTCAGACTTTTTAACATAATACTCAAAACTAGTTATTTTCCTAAATCTACAAGTGGGAAATGGGTCAAATCTTACACTCAACTCTTTCAACAAGTGATAATTAAAATTTTAAGTGTGTTTGATGAATTCTTTCTTTCTTTTTTTTTTCTTTGCGGTACTGGGGATTGAACTCAGGGGATTCTACCTCCGAGCTACACCCCCAGCCCTAGTTTTTATTCTTTATTTTGAAACCGAGTCTCACTAAGTTGCGGAGTGCCTCACTAAGTAGCTGAGGCTGGCCGCCGCGAACCCGGATCTTCCGGTCTCAGCCTCCCGAATGCTGGGATTACAAGCGTGCGCCACCACGCCCGGCTTGTTTGATGAATTCTTTCTAAAAATGTTTTGTATACTCACTACTATGTAAGCAGTATATACAAGTTATCCAAGCACTCATTATCTAAGTTTAAACAAAATTCCTCATAAAAATTCACTAGTGAACAGGCAAAAGACCTGGACACCTCATAAGAGAAGATACCAGCCAGGCATGGTGGCGCACGCTTGTAATCCCAGTACTTGGGAGACTGAGACAGGAGGATTGTAGGTTCACGGCCAGCCTCAGCAACTTAGGTCCTCCGCAACTTAGTGAAACCCATTTCAAAATAAAAGAATAAAATAGAGCTAGGGGTGTAACTTGAAGGTAGACTGCCCCTGGGATCCATCCCCAATACCACAAAAAATAATAAAAGAAGATATCAAAATGGCCATTAAATGGAAAAATGGGCTTAACAATATTAGTTATCAGACAAATGCAGAAAGAAAAAAATACCACAGTGAGATATTACTCCATATTTACCAGAATGGCTACACAAGAATAAGAAAGGAGGAAGAGGAGGAGGAGGCGGTAGGAAAGATTAAATATTCATGATAACACAGAACAACTGGAACTCTCATATACTGCTAGTAGGAATACAAATTAGCTTAGTGTTTTGGAAAACTGACACTAAACTAGTGCTATCCCTCAAAAGACAAGCACATGATCAGAGCAACTTTATTTGTAATAGTCTCAAACTGGAACACAAATATTCATCAACAGCAGAGTGGCAGTAAGTTCATACACTGTACCATTTCATGGCAATGAAAACAAACAAAAATATAAGACATGGATGAGCAACACAGATAATAATACTAACTGAAAGATTACACATAGATAAGACATTTAGAATAGGCAAAAGTAACCTATAGCATCAGAGGCTGAAATGCTACTGAGAGGGGTCTCAAGAAAGCCTTCTAGGGAGCTACAAAATTTCTGTATCTTAATCTAGGTGGTGATATCATGACTGTACACATATGTAAAAGTTCATTGAGCTATATACACTTTAGATTTGTGTACTTTATTATACGACAAACTTCAATTTAAAAAATAATTTACTAGTGTGACTAATCACTTATGCAATTAATTCCCATTCACTAGCATCTTCCTCACCGTAACAGTTTATAATGAGACTGCAAGTTTTGCAAAAACTGCAAGGTTTGAAAATCTTGTAAAAATCATGGCAAATAATGCTCTAGGATTTGATTTTACCTACTTACAAGTTAGTCTGTTACTGTTTTCTAGATGCCAACAAAGAACATGAATCTCCAAAGTTAGAAACAAAGGACTTTTATTACACTAGGAGCAGCAAGCAGCATATACATCTGCATTATTTAAGGTTTCCTTTGACACCCAGATGCATGCGAATGTGCCATATGATCTGGATGGATGTTATTCCTACAGAGGGTTTGCATCTGAAAAGAATACTAAGCTTGTTGAATCTACCACTTTTATAGTAATAGGCTAGCATGATGTCCTTTGTAGGGGATGTAACAGAAATTTTAATATCAAATGACTAACAGAAGTCCTTGAGAAAAATCAATACATATTTTTACATTCTTGAAAAAAAAAATCTTAATGCTATTGCTGCAAATGTCAAACTAAAGAATGTCATGCTACCATATTATTTTGTGAGAAAAATTAAGTCTAATCATTTACACTTGATTCGTTCATTCTTTGCTCATTATAACAATTATTACATTTGTAATTATAACCTAATGTTTTCCCAAAAATTTAGATTTTTTTCAAATATACCTTTTATTCATCATTTAGTATAGAGTGTTTTTTTTCAAATATACCTTTTATTCATCATTTAGTATAGAGTGTTGGTCTACACTAGGTGAGCTTGTCTTGATGACTGTCATCATTACAAACTCCTGTTACTGTTCTGTGCTGGAAACCCTTGCAGAAGGTGTGAAACATGGGCTAAACTACTACCAACTAAAGAAATAAACAAAAGGGCACAAATGATCCTGAAGGGTCACTTACAGAGGTAGATTTCTGGACATTTGACTTCTTAAAAATAATATAGTATTTCAAGGATTTTAACATCTTCCTTTCTAAAAAAAAATCAATTTCTTAAGCAAAGGAATCATAATATTTCTTTGATAATGGTTAAGAATAATCATAAAACTACTAACATTTTTTGAACACTCACTATGATGCCAAACACTGTTAAGGACCTTACATTTAGAAACTGAAAATCATTAAGTTTAAATGAAGTACAATACATCTACACCATGGATAAATCTTAAGTGACAGAAGCCATGTGCTATATGATTCCATGGCTATGAAATGCTAAATAAGCAAATCCACACACAGAAAGTAGATTCCTGGTTGCCTGGGTATGGGGGAAGGGGAGAATGGAAAGTTCTAATAGGTACAGGGTTTCTTTGTGCAAAGATGAAAATGTTCTAAAATTGATTATGGTGATTACTGAATAACACATAACAGTTTTAATTGTATACTATAAGGGGATAAGTTATATAGTATATTTTTATCTCAATATAAAATTCTTTTTTTTTTTTTTTTTTTTTGTGTGGTACTGGGGATTGAACTCAGGAGCATTCTACCTTCGAGCTATACCCCCAGCCCTATTTTTTATTCTTTATTTTGAAACAGGGTCTCACTAAGTTGCAGAGGGCCTCACTAGGTAGCTGAGGCTGGCCTCGAATCTAGATCCTCTGGTCTCAGCCTCCCAAATGCTGGGATTACAAGCTTGCGCCACCACGCCCGGCTTCAATATAAAATTCTTTATAGTTTAAAAAGCTGAGCTGCTCCTATTACTCCAGGGCTCAAATATCTCATTCTCTTGTGCTTCAATGAATTTTCTTAAATAAAACAACTCTTCATCTTAAAAAAATAAAAATCCTTCGCTGTGGTTCTCTATATCCCTTTGTCCTGTCAAAACATCCAAATCATTGTATATTGCCATAAAATGAGATTATGTAGGTTGAGATCAAGAATATAGTTCAAAATGTTCATTTTCATATTCTTTTTTATAACATTTAACACAAAACTGTTTACCACAAGACTGTGTCAGAACACACAGGTTGAGGGCCCAGGCTCCCACAAGACTCCTTCCTTTCCCTTCTTCAACTTCAAATTCGGGGGGTGGGAGGGATTGCTGTACTTCTGAGAATCTGCTGATTTATTAGAGTGACTTTCAGAACTCAGAGAAGCACTTACTTACATTCACTATAAAGGGAACTGTAATGATATAAACAAAGAGCCAGATGAAAAGGTTCATAGGATGAGGTCCTGAAGGGTCTTGCAAGCAGTAGCTTCCATCCCTATGGAGTTGGGGAAAGTCCCCTTCCCATCACACAGATGTGTTCTAATCTAATTTCTGGAAGCCCCCAGATATTTGGCTATCCATAAGCTCACAAAATTGTTATATCACCATGACTGATTATATTACTGGCCACTGGAATCAATTTAACCTTCAGCCCCTCCTTCCCTCTCAGGAGGTTGGGAGGTGATGCTGAAAATTACAACTCTCTGGATACATGATTAGTTTCCCTGTCAATGAGCCCTCTTCATCCAGTTGTTCCCTAAGCTCAAGGGTGCTTGAAATGACTTGTTATAAATAAGAAAAGACTGACACTGTGGCGGGGACGAAAAGCTCAAATATTTTAACAAAAGATAACCTTATTGTTTAGTCATTTAGAAAAGGGCTATGTGAGCTATAAGCCAGGAACCATGGAGGAAAACCAACATATGAATGGAACAGGAAAAAGGAGCAATTACACCATCACAACTGTAAAATAGGGACCAAAAAAACATGAAAATAGTATGTACCTGTGAATAAAGTTGCTTAAGAAGGAATTAAATGTGCTGCAAGTGACCAGGAAGAGACAAAGTGGAAGGCTTAGAAAAGATGCAGAAATATCTCAGATAAACTCCACCTCTTCCCCCACCCCCAACACTGCTGGAGAATTGAATAAAAGCCTCAAGAATGAGAAGAATGAGGCATAGAATGAGGCATGAGTGACTATTGATCATATTAGCGCAAATCTTGAGACTGGATACCAAATAGGAATATGACAATCTATAACTTAGAGTTCACTTGGTAAGGAAAGACAAGAACAAGGCAGACCATGTGTCACTAAGCCAAATGGAGGCAGGTGGACTGTTACACTAAACGGAAGAGCACCACCACAGAAAGAGGGAAAGGTTGTACACAGGCAAAGGAGGCCGACTGTCAGATGTAATCCTATGTGCACTGTTGAGTTCTTTACCAGTAGAAAGATACGATCAAAGACATATTCAAGAAGACAAAAAAAAAAGTTGGCAACAACACATGCCAAGTAAAAGACTAACTAGGTGGGCAAAGAGGGTAGATAAAAACATGATAGTAAGCCAACAAATAAGAACACACACACCAGGATGGTGATACACAGACCTGTAGAGACAGAAAAGGAAGACATATGAAGGATAATATGAAGGGCATTTCAAGTATACAATCAAGTAGAAACGACAAGCTAGAAAGCAAAGATTTAAAAGCTAAAAAAGTAAGACATCATTCACCAAAAAAGGAAATCTCTAGTTACAGCCAAAACTGGGCAAGAAGGCAATAGCAGACGGGTTTAAAAAAGCAAGCACTGACATACATCCAAAAAGATGTGAAATTAAGTTCGAGAGAAGAAATAAATATGTAGATTTGGAAGACCATATGAATAGAAGTGAAATATGAATCTGTGACAGGAGATATCTGGTTTTTTCAAAATTTATTAGATGCCTACTATATGACAAGAATACCACACGCTAGGAACTCAGACTTAAAAGACGCTACCTGTAATCTCAAAGTTCTTAGAATAACGGGTAAAGAGAGACAGAGAAGGTACTATACAGAATCTCATATAGTTAAGAGATAGCCTTTAGCACATCACTTAATTTTACTTACCCCGATTTATGATAGCCAAAAGAGACAAGGAGGGAGGAGAGACTGACTGATTGACTAAAGACAAAGCACAAAGGGCCAGTAGTAACTGAGCAAACAGGAACATGTGCTACCTGTTTCATCAGAAATTGGAGAAACTTCGTAACTATGAACCCATTATCTGCTATTATCTTCGCCTTTTATAACTTGCCTCTGGTTTATGATGACCAGACTTGATAATACTCTTTTAATGAAATGCCTTTCCATTTCTTAGAGAAATGACCTAAGTAATAGAAAAAAAATCCCGGATAAAGACTTAGAAATCTCTGTGCCTGTTAGGATCCCTCCCTAAAACTCTTCTAAAAAAGTGCAACTATTGACTGAGCAGTAACTCATAACATCACTTGAAAATCCAAAGAAATGCAGTGGTGCTTCAGCCATAAACAGGAACCTTGTAAAATTAAGAGACATAATGTATTACAAATGAATCTATTACATTACAAAACACTCACACACACACACACACACACACACACACACACCACCCCACCCCACGCCCACTTCTCTTTCAGCTCAAGCATTTCTTCTTTAGGAAATTTTCCCAAACCATCTTGCCTGAGGGAAATCCCCCTATTACACATTTATTGTATTTCATATCTCTACCTTGTAGCAGTTACTATAGCTATATTTTGACACTTACCTATCCAATTTGCCCTACAGGAAGGCAAATTCCAAAAGCTGTATCAGTGTTTACTCATCACTGTATGCCTAGTAATACATTAAACAAATATTTAATGAGAAAAAGAAAACATGCATAAAGAGCTTGTAAAAAGTGCTCTGGGGGTGGGGTTAAGAATAGTTTTCATTTTCTGCTTCATACAATTCTGAATTTTAAAAAATAAATATTCCTTACAGAGGCAGAGGAAAAACAAACTAGGTTTTTCAAACCTAGAGTGCGTATGTGCCTCATCAGCCATATTAAAATCCTTATTAAAGACAGGTTGTGGTGGCATATGACTGTAATCCCAGTACTTGGGAGGCTGAGACAGGAGGATCTTAGTTTCAAAGCCAGCCTCAGTAACTTAGCAAGGCTCTGTTTCAAATTAAAGAATTCCCTCCATTATACTTAGGGTTGTAAAAGTTTGGAGTTTGAAATTAATTTAAGAAAAAAATTAATCAGAAACCTGTGGCAAATACTTTCATTACTATAGTACTCTAGGTAAGTCAATAGGAAAACAGAAATGATTATCACACAGTAGATCTACTTCTGAAGTACATGTGTATACCTGAAAAAGCTGTTCTAAATAGTGATGGATCATTAAACAATTATTGAGCACCTACTGTCAACCAGACATTGTGGTACATTCGGGAATTTATCAGGACAATGATGTCAGGTTATGTGGTTTGTTCACCACACAAGGATAAATGAGAGTGCCTTTTTCCATGTCCCACACAAAGGTATCATATGAGTAAGAAGTGTAGAAAATAAAAATGTAAATGGTATAGAATCTTTCAAAGAGTAATCTAGCATAAAAGACACCAACTATATCCTTTATGTAAGTACAGTGAGATATCTCAAGGCACCAGGAACACAGAGGGACAGAGGAAGGGCAATGAATCCTCGTACTGTAAGTGAAATGTTGTTCTTCAAAACAATGAAACAAAACTCTGGAAATAATATTCCTTCTCCCAATAAATAACAGTAAGAATTCATCCTTCAAAAGTACTTCTCTTCCTATAGTGAGATTTTGCAAATGCTGTTTTCTGCCTGTAACAGTTTCTCAAGCCCCAACCACTAACTTCTAGCTCATCCTTCAGGCGTCAGATTTATCTATCATCCCAAGGCCTTCCCTGATCACCCCTTAACTCTATAAAAAGTAGGTTTCCCTCAATCTCTAATCCAATACTATATTCATTTCCTTCACTTATTGATCAGTTTGTAATAATTTGTTCATTTACTAGTTTGTCTCTCCCACTAGAACAAAATCTTTAA